>CAIGRF010035535.1:30100-65748 GCA_903798235.1 Fraxinus ornus | reverse complement strand
CCGTGTAGATCATGACGTCATCAACCGTTGTTTGAACGAGCAATTCCATCGCTTCTTTCACTCGTTTTGCCCTCAATTGAGTCATCGATCCTTCTTCTACTATCAATGGATTTTTCCCCGGATGTGTCATCGTTTCAACGGCACCTTGGATCATATCATCCCCTCCATCTTCAAAAGGATTCATCCTCGAATCTGCACCTGCATCAAACAGAGATAGATCAGCAACATTAAATGTAGCTGAAATATTATACGCACCTGGGAGGTCCACTTTGTTGGCATTATCGTTGATCATCTCGATAACTTGGAATGGACCATCTCCACGTGGTTGAAACTTAGACTTCCTCTGATCCGAAAAGCGCTCTTTCCTGAAATGCACCCAAATCCAATCTCCTGGTTCAAATGTCACGTGTCTTCTTCCTTTGTTTGCTTTCGTTGCAACGAGCTTACTCTTCTCTTCAATTTGCATCTTGACCTTCTCGTGCAATGACTTTACCAATTCTGCCTTTCGCTTACCATCCAAGCTACCTCATTCATTTATAGGCAAAGACAACAAATCCAAAGATGTTAGTGGATTAAACCCATAAACAACTTCAAACGACGAAAATGAAGTAGTAGAGTGTACAGCTCTATATAAGCAAATTCAATAAAAGGTAAACACTCCTTCCAACTTTTCAGATTCTTGTTTATCACCGTACAAAGCAACTGAATCATGATTTTATTTACTATTTCAGTTTGCCTATCGGTTTGTAGATGACAAGTCGTAGAAAACAACAATTTAGTGCCTAAATTATTCCACAGAACACGCCAAAAATGACTCAAAAACTTAATATCTCGGTCTGACACTATGCTCCTAGGGACCTCGTGCAAACGTACTATTTTCCTACAGAAGAATTTTACAATATTGGTGGCATCATCAGTTTTGTGACATGTTATAAAGTGCGCCATTTTACTAAACCTATCCACCATAACAAATATTGAATCTCGACCCCTTTTTGTTCTAGGTAAACCTAACACAAAATCCATTAAAATATTCACCCAATGTTCACTAGGTACAGGCAAAGGAGTATACAAACCATGAGGTAAAACCTTAGACTTAGCCTTTTTACAAGTTATGCATTTCTACATCACTTTTCATCTTAGACCAATAAAAATGCTCCCATAATATGTCCAAAGTCTTTTGTACCCCAAAATGGCCCATTAAACCCCCACCGTGGGCTTCCCTTACCAACAATTCACTTATGGAACAATTTGGAATACACAACTTATTTTCTCTAAACAAATACCCATCATGTTTATAAAATTTATCAATAGCCCCTTTATTGCATGATTCATAAATGTCAGAAAAATCAAGATCACTTACATATATGCTTTTAATGTGTTCAAAGCCAAGTAATCGTACACTTAAAGAATTTTGAAGCACATACCTTCGAGACAACGCATCCGCAACCATATTTTTTTTACCTTGTTTATACCGGATGATGTAGGAAAACGACTCTACAACTCCTTGTTATATGTAGGATAGTTCAAAGCAGCCCCACTCAGCTTTTCACTGAAATAAGCTATAGGTCTACGATCATCCATCAAAACTGCTCCAATACCTATTCCTGATGCATCACACTCAATCTCGAATGTTTTTATCAAAGTTAGGTAATGCCAAAACAGGTACCTTACACAATCTGTCCTTAATAGTATTAAATGCATGCTCTTGTGCATCACCCCAATGGAAACCTACGCTCTTTTTAACAATTTCAGTGAGTGGTACGGTGATTGTGCTAAAATCCTTTACAAACTGCCTATAAAACTAGCCAATCCATGGAAGATCCTAACTTCAGTTATGCTCTTAGGTGTTGGCCAATCTTTAATAGCTTTAATTTTCTCATCATCCACCTCTACCCTATTAGCTCCAACCACAAATCTTAGAAAGACAACATTTTCCATGCAAACTATACATTTCTTAAAATTAGCATATAGTTGTTCTTTCCTTAGCACTACAAGCGCATAATTTAAATGTTCCAAATGCTCATCTAGGGTTTTGCTATAGATTAAGATGTCATCAAAATAAACTACAACAAATTTACCTATGAAAGCACGCAAAACATGATTCATCAATCGTATAAAGGTGCTCGGTGCATTAGTAAGACCAAACGGCATAACCAACCACTCATACAACCCATATTTAGTTTTAAACGCCGTTTTCCATTCATCACCCTCTCACATACAAATTTGATGGTACCCACTCTTAAGGTCAATCTTACTAAAAATAAAAGCACCATGCAATTCATCTAGCATGTCATCTAACCTAGGTAAAGGGTGACGATACTTTACCGTTATGTTGTTGATAGCCCTACAGTCCACACACATCTTGTACATTCTATCCTTCTTTGGCACCAATAGGATAGGTACAACACATGGCCTCGTGCTCTCCCTTACATAACCTTTACTCATCAACTCCTTCACTTGCTTTTGAAGCTCCTTTATTTCTTCGGGATTGCTTCAGTAGGCTGGTCGGTTTGGAATGACAGCTCCAGGTATGAAGTCGATTTGGTGGTCGATGCCTCGAATTGGTGGTAATCCACTTAGCATGTCCTCCGGAAACACATATCTAAAATCCTGCAACAAAGAAGACTTAACCAAACTAGGGAGTGGTGTGTGAGATTCCTCGAAGTTGAGGATGAACTCTTTGTATACCAACAACAATATTTGTCTTTTATCAACTATAGCCTTTTTCAATTTACTCCCCTTTGTAAAGAAGTTCGCTTTTGACTTTTCTCTCCTCTCAACTGGCTCTTTTTCTCTCCTCTCTTGTGGCATCTCTCTTTCCTTTCTTCCCTCTCAGCCACCTCACCACTTTCTCTCCTACTCACTAGCTCACTGTTTTCTCTCTTCTCACGTGTCCTCTCTATCTTTTCCCCACTCTCAACCACCTCACAATTCTCTCTCTTTTTTGTAGACTCTTTTACCCTTCTCTCTTCCTTATTTCTCAATTTAATTTGATCTTCATAAACTTGTGCCGGTGTTAATGACACAAGAATAATAGACCTTTCCTCATTGACAAAGCTATACCGGTTCCTATACCCATCATGTGTAACTTTCCTATCATACTGTCATGGCCTTCCTAACAAAATATGACCCGCTTGCATAGGCACCACATTGCATACAACCTTGTCGCTATAACTCCCAATTGAGAAATCAATCATCACTTGTTTATTCACCCTAACCTCTCCAATCTCATTCAACCATTGTAATTTATAAGGCCTAGGGTGCTTAAATAATACTAAACCCAATTTCTCAACTAAAGTTGTGCTAGCCACATTTGTGCAACTCCCACCATTGATGATTAGACTATATACCTTATCGTGGACGTGGCACCGGGTGTGGAATATGTTTTCCCGCTGTTGCTCAGTATCATCCGCCTTGACTTGATTGTTAAGAGCTCTCATTGTGACCAGCAGCTCACCAACAACAAATTTCACTTTCCCCTCTTCATCAACCTCCTTCAATGCCGGCATATCGCCATATTCTCATTCACTCTCATTCACCACATCTCCATCATCCTGTAGAATCATTACTCTTTTGTTAAGATACTGAGAAGCTATGTGCCTTGTTCCCAAACATCGAAAACATTTTATATCCCTACTCCTTGATTGCTGTGACTCCATCTTGGGTATGATTTTGCTAGCACTTTCTTCCTTTCCTATCTGCATTTCAGTCCTTCCTTTCATTACTAATTCATTCCCTTTATTACCTTCCCACCTCGACTTCCAATTTGAGTTAGAAGGCGAAGCGTTCACCAGCTGCCTCGCAGACTCCCTTCTCTTCAACTGTCGTTCCACTTTCATGGATACATGCAACATATATTCCTGCTCCACATAATGTTGTAATTTCACTACATTAGCGACTCCTTATTCAAACCATTCAAGAACCTAGCCATGGTAGCTTATCGATATTCCTCTACATTGGCCCTAATCATCAAAATCTTCATCTCGCTATGATAATTTTCTACACTCTTCGACCCCTGATACAAACTCTGTAGTTTTTAATAGAGGTCCCTGTAGTAATAACTAGGTACAAACCGTTTTCTCATCACCACCTTCAATTCTCCCCAAGTATTTATAGGCCTTTCCCGATTTCGACGCCGTGAAGTAACCACTTGATCCCACTAAGTGATGGTGTAATCAGTGAATTCCAACACCGCAATCTTCACCTTCTTATCCTTCGAATAGTTATGGAAATCAAAAATCAACTCCACCTTTTTCTCCCATTCTAAATATGTCTCGGGGTCATTCCTACACTTAAATTGTGGAATCATCATTTTTACGTTACCCAAAGTACCATCAGCTTCACCCCCATGATTATTTATACCCCATCGTACAAACTAATCTTCTCTATGCCTCATTCGTTCTATCTCATCCCATTCATACTCATGTTCACTACATTCACTATCGATCTCATGTTCATACATCATAGGAACTCATGTACCTGCGCTCCTATCGTGAGGTACTTCCGCTGGTTGTTCCCTACAAAGATTTATCATCGAAGTATTCAATTGTTCTATCTTTGCTCCCATGTCCATCAATAACCGTTCAAACCTATCCATCATGTCACCCTGCATATTGACATGGTTATCGTTTCGGCTAGAATTTGAACCCTCCATGTCTGACATTCCCTCAAGTTCTGTCTCACCAAATTTCACTTGGAATCACTCAATTGGCTTTTACCCTCTAATAATCTCACTCTCTACCTTTTACCACTCAATAATGTCACCAAGTGCTTCCAAAGACAACAATGAGCTCACCGGATCAAACTTGTGACTTCAAAAAAGTCGAATATGTGGATGATTGTGACTCAAGAGGAGTATAGAAATTTTGGAATGATAATGTGAAACATGAGAAAATTTCAACTATAATTTTTTTTACTCAAATTGGATGACAAGATCGAAATGATGACCAGAGTTTGGAGGAATGTTGGTAGTAGATCAATCAATCAAATCTCAATTTTCATTTTTTTTCCTATACGGATGAACAGTACCGTACATGAATAGTAAAAATCTCTTTTTTTTGTCACAAGATTATACTACAAACATAAAGAATTATGGATCTAAAAATTGGAAATGAAGAACGACTCAAGAACTCGAAGAAACTAAGGAAAGAATTGAATTTAATGACTCAACGGGAAAATAAAGGATATAACGTGATTAAATTGGAGCCAAAGCTCTGATACCAACTGATTCGAAACCCGTAGCAAAGGTGACTACGAAATCCACAACCAGATTTATGCGGAACCCAAGAACGCCAATGAAACTCGATTTTGGATTTGAATCCCACAAGGTGAACCAAAAAATCCAACGATAACGATGATGCGTTGAACCCCTTGATTACACAATGAAGAACCCACAATTCGATGTTTGAACTCCATAAGATTAGATCTTGATAAGTTCGATTTGTTGTTCAATTGATAAACAAGGAAAGCAATAGCCTCGCAAATAATAAATTGTCAAAAGTCCCTGTACAATGAATGTTTTTGGCATTTATACTAGACTCCTAAAACTAGGTAAAAACGTGCATAATCTCATAAATAAGGTAGGAGATTGACTAAACATAGAATTCTAGCAATTATGGAAAATTCGCGGAAAGGGCAACGTTTTCCCAAAATTTACTCCTTGCGACCGCAAGGAAGAACTCTATGCGGTCGCATGGTAATCTCGAAGAGGGGGCTTTTAGCTCATGTTAGGGTCTGTACGACCGCATGGAGTTTTCTCCTTGCGGTCTCATGGGTCACCATGCGAGCCTCCATCTCCAATTGCTTCTAACGCGTTGAACCAAATGGTTTCGGGCCTCGACCCCAACATGAGACTTGTCTTTTTTCCTGTGTAGATCATAACGTCATCAACCATTGTTTGAACGAGCAATTCTATCGCTTCTTTCACTCATTTTGCCCTCGATCGAGTCATCGGTACTTCTTCAACTATCAATTGATCTTTCCCCGGACGTGTCATCGTTTCAACGTCACCTTGGATCATATCAAGTTGTTTCCTAACAATTGATTTAAAGTAATCATAATCTTCAAAACATTCAATGATAAATCAATCATCATTAAAAGATCAAAATCAAGAGTGTCATTATCAATCGGACTCAACAAAGAAGGTCAAGATCGAAGTCACATCTTCCAAGCATTCAAGATAAAATCTTTCAAGATAAGAGCATAAGAGTGAAATGTAGAAAAAAAAAATCAAATACTAGACGTTTAAACCAAATATAGAGGTACTAATGCTTCGATCTTTGGCAATCAACGATAATAGCTCAAAAATTATATTATGCGCTGCATAATTTATTTGATCAAGATGAGTTTGATTTTCATTATTTATCATTTTGAAAATCAACATTTGATATAAATTTATATTTGAAGTTATATCATGTTTCTAAAATATTATTTACCCTTAAAAAATTAGTTATTCCGAAAATTCAAGTTTTTCAAAATGATCCGGATCAGGCCAAATCGAATCATTGTTTGACAGATCGGTCGACCGATTGGTAGATAGCTCTGAACTCCAATGATTCAAAATTTGAAGGTTCTGACTTTTGTACTTTGCAACGACTACATTTTTGGTCATCCAAAGTTACACCTGTAGATCGAACCCTTCTCAATTGCTAGAAAGTTTTGCATATTGTTTCATATAAATTGGTTCTCTTTTGTAAATAGTAACAAGTCTTTAAAAGTACATTCATCTTCATCTTGAAAAACTTTAAATTTTCATTACCAATATTTCTTCTACATCTTCATCTTGAAAAACTTTGTTGATTGAATCAGACTTTTAAAACATCATCTTCATCAAACTTTTCACCCAATACTTGAGCTATCATTTATTTCTGCTTATTGAAGTGTTAGTCTCTGTTGGTACCTATTATTTTTATTATTTATTAAGAGAAAAATTTGATTGGATAGCTATTTTTGTCAAACTTTCAGTCATGTTGATGCCCTTTTAAAACTCATATTGTATAAGGATCAGTGCTCCTTCCTTGTAAGTCACCGAAATATTTGTAAGGATTTTGATTACACCACAAGTCAATCAATATGGGGAAAATGCCTTATTCATGATGGATAGCTTTGCAGACGTAGATCATTGATTTTGACCGAACCTTCATAAATACATCATTAGTAATTTTTTCTTCTCTTTCATTTATCTTTTTTTTTTCTTACAATTTTTTTTTGATTGATCTATGTGTTTTTAGCTTTGTTTAATTTGATATTAAAATTCAAAAAAGTTTCAAAATCAATTTACTCCCCCCTTGGTTAGTTATTTTTGGATTATCAATTGGTATCAAAGTAAGGTCTTCACTTTGAAATTAAGAATTTACATTCTAGAGTAATGGCTAACCATAATCTTCAAAATCTTGAGCAGTATTCTACAAATTGTCCTCATTTTTTATGGCATTCATTATAACTATTGGAAGGTATTGAATTTTGTGCTTATGTGCCTATAAAATTTATTAAACTGATGGCAAGCATGATCAAAACATCTCAAAAACTAGAGATGAGTATGATAAAAAAGATAAACGAAAACTATCTTTAAACGCAAGAGCAAGAAAATTACTCTATTGTGCTTTTAGATAAAAATAAATTTAATCGTATTAGCACATGTGATTCAACTTATAATTTTGGCCTGCTTTAGAAGTCACTCACGTAGGTACTAGGAAAATTAAGTTAAACTAAGATTAATCTTTTGATTAAAAACTTTGAAATTTTTCTTATAAAATAAAATTAACCTATTGTTTATATTATTACTTGTTTTACCAATATTGTTAATGGCATTGAAGGCTTTGATTGAAAGTTCACTAATGGTAAACTTGTGAGTAAAATGCTAAGTTTTGATTGGAGTTCATTGATGATGTTGATAGAAAGTATTGAAGATGTCAACATATTTCCACTAGAGAAGCTCTATGGAATATTGATAACATATGAGATAAATCACACCGAAATGAAGGAGAAAATAATAAAAAGCAAAGAATAGAAAACAAAAGTGCCTCCTAAGTGTCAATTGCTTTAAAATCGGTAATTGGTGAAAGCATTTCAAGCAAAAACGTGAATGATGAAAATTTTGATGACCTAGTTTTTATTGTCAAGAAATGGAGGGATTCTCACAACAATCTCCAGTTCCAAAAGAAAGAAGAAAAATGCAAAGAAAAGAACAAAAAATTGTTTCTTATGATTGTGACAAACATGATCACAAAAGAATTTAGTGCCCCAACAAAGATTCATAGGAAAGAAAGTACTCCAAACAACATGGGATGAAAGTGGTGATGAAGACCATGAAGAAAATAAGAGTTAAGAGGAGTTTCCAACATATGCTCATGGCTATTGAAGATGAGGTAAATGCAAATGACAATCTACCTCATATGATGAATTTATAGAAGAATTTGAAAAATTTGTTCTCAAAACACTTATTCTCAAAAAGAAAATTTATTTATTGAAAAATGAGGTGAATAGATTTTTGAAAACACAAAAGGATTTTGAGAAATAAAATGTTGATCACAGTTCTTTAATTAAAGAAAACTTTCCTTTAAAAGAAAAGATTTTAGATTTGACAAAAAAAATGTTCACAAATTCCTCAAGGCAAGAATATTTTTGACTTAATCCTTGGTTAACAAAACTCATTTTCAATAAAAGAAGAATTTGATACGGACCTTCTTGAAATAGAAGTCTCAAAAATTTCTTTGTTAAAGCCTCTACCTTTCATCTTCCTAATGTTATGTGTAGGTTTTACAACAAAGATAGACATTTAGCTTTTAATTGTTCAATCAAAAGTGGACACTTTGAAAGCAAACAAGTGGATTCAAAAGTCCACAAGCATAAAGGACCCAAAGTTGTATATGTACCAAATATTAAAAATTAAATTATTTTTTGTAAGTACCAAAGAAAATAAATAGCAAATAGTTCTTTGACAGTGGATGCTCAAAGCACATGATCGGAGATCAAAGTTGTTCTAAAGCTTAAAAATAAAGTATGGAGGATATGTCACTTTTGGAGATAATGTCGAAGGAAAAATCATTGGCATTGAAAATATTGGTAATCATTCATCTCATTCTAATGAAATGTTCTTTTATAGTTGATAACCTTAAGCATAGTTTGTTTAGCCTTAGTCAATTATGTGATAAAGCGTAACATACAAAAATTTAATTTTTTTCAAATGCCTTATTAATGATTTAGATCAAAGTAAATGATATTGATAAGAAGCCATTATGTACTAAATGTTGAATTTGAAAGATGAGTGTTTATCAAGTTTAAAAGACGATACTTGATTGTAACATAAAAGATTGGGTCATGTTAGCATAGTCTTTCTTTCAAAAAAATTCAAAAAATTTTTGTTAAAGGTTTGTCTAATTTGAAATTTAAAAAAAAAAAAAAAAATTAAAGAGTTCTTTCAAATTAAAGCAACATTCTCTAACTACAAAATATCTACAACTTCTTCAGATGGATCCTTTTGGACCATTTAGAGCCACAAGCCTAAATGGTAAATACTATGCATTTGTCATTGTTGACAACTAGTCTAGGTTTATTTATATCCTATTTTTGAACTTAAAAGATGAAGCTTTGAATGAATTTAAATACTTTTGTAAAAAGGTTCAAAATGAAAAGGGATATACTATTACTACCATTAGGAGCGATCATAGTGGATAATTTGGCAATTTGCTTTTGATTATTTTTGTAAAATTAATGGCTATGAATATAGTTTTTCAGCTCCTAAAACTCCTTAACAAAATGGTGTAGTAGAGATGAAAAATTGCACATTCAAAGAAATAGCTCGAATTATGTTAAATAAAAATGGTTTATCACAATATTTTTGGGCCCAAGTCGTTAACATTGCCTGCTATATTGTGAATACAACTTTAATTAATTGAAAGAAAACAAAAACTCCATACAATCAGTTATTGTAAATTATTTAGTTGTAAATATTTTAGTTTAAAAATAAAATAGTGTTGTACAAGGATCTTCAACCACCAATGATTCAGGCTCAGTATTGTCGAATCAACACCACAATTATCAAGCCAAACCACAAAACCAAACACCAAATACCAGTTGCTTTCGGGTTGCCCACAAAGGGCATAGTGTGGGGTTTTCTTGTAGCCTCAAGACAAGCCACAAAGGCTAAGGAAAGAGAAGAAACAAAGGCACTGAACCATGGAGCACGAAGCCAAGAGGAAAGGAATGACACTACCGTTTTCTCTCAACCAAAGGGGCTTATAAAACCAATTTAACACCCACGTACAGCGAAACAGTAATGGGCAACATATATAAGGAAAAAAAATGTGGGCTTTAGGTTAAAATATAATAAGGCCCAATAGGTAGCGTATAAGTGGGCTGTCAACCAAAAAAGTCATCCAAGGTTATGGGTCGGGCCATGAGTAGTACTAATTAAATTAGGCTACTTCAAATGGCCCAAATAGGTTATATGATTGATTTAGACAATTGTGGTGTTGATATACAACTTTAGTCATTCGGTCGATGTCGACTAAATAAACAATAACTTACATCATCTCCCAGGAGGTCGTTTGACAATAATTTGCCTAACAAACCTCCACATTGGTGTCAAAGGACCTGCAAAGAAAATTATTGCACATTAATAATAATCCAGAAAAGGTAGAACCAATAAAATTGAAAATTATTTACCTCCACCGATGTTTAGAAGATCTTTGCAACTTCTAAACTTCACCAACAGTAGTACCTTAATGTCCATGTTTAAGGGATTATATTGTGTATGTATTTTCTCAAGTCTTACAACTTCTTGTGACGCAATATCTCTAATAAAATGTAGTCTAAAATCAATGTGTTTGGTGCGTTCGTGAAAAACAAGATTCTTCCATAGATGTATAGAGGACTGATTATCAGAATATACTACCACATAATCATTTAAAACACAAAGTTCATGTAAAAGGCCTCTAAGCTATAAAGCTTCTTTAATAGCTTCAGTAGTAGCGATGTATTCAGATTATATCGTGGATAGTGCAACTATGTGTCCTAATTGTGATTTCGAGCTAACACAAGAGTTAAATAAAGTAAACACATAATAAGAAGTGGATTTCCTATTATCTCTATCCCCATCATAATCAGCATCTACAAAACGCTTCTATTTTACACCCTCATTATTGACACCAAACCTTAGACCTACATTACAAGTTCCCTTTAAGTACCTTAACATCCATTTCAAGGCTTTCCAGTGCTCAGGATCAGGATTAGACATGTATCTACTAAGAGTGCTAGAAGCAAAAACTAAATCTTGTCTAGTGCAAACCATCAAATATATAACATAACCAATCACATTGGAGTATGGAATTCTACTCATGTATTCAATCTCTTTTTCATTACATGGAGCCTGATCTTTAGATAATACAAGGTAATGTAACAAGTTTGCAATCATCCATGCCAAATTTCTTTAACACTTTTGAAACATATGAGGACTAATGTCAAAACAAGACAGAATTTGACATATCTCTTTCAATTTCCATACTTAGGATTCTTTTAGCCTTTCCTAGATCTTTCATGTCAAATTCACCTTTCAAACTTGTTTTTATGTTACTTATACACTTAGGTGATGAACCAACTAAGAGCATATCATCCACATATAGCAATAAGAACACATAGTCATTATTAGCATCATTATGTTGGAAATAAAGGCAATGATCAAAATTACTCCTTTGAAACCCCTTGGTTGATCTTTTCAAAAAGCACACATGATCAAGTTTTAATGTGTCTTTAAAACCTCTTGATTGATTCATAAAGATTTTCTCATCAAATTCACCATGTAAAAAGCAATTTTTACATCAAGTTGTTTAAATTCCCAGTCAAAATGTGCAACCAATGCAAGTATGACTCTAATAGTATTGTACTTAACAACATGTGAAAAATTCTCGTTGTAATCAACCCCTTCCTTCTGAGTATACCCCTTGACCACTAACCTAGCCTTAAACCTTAAGGGTTCAAATGTGATAGTACTATCTTTAACCATAAATACCCACTTACAGTCGACGGTAGATTTATTCTTAGGTTTAGGTACTAGCTCTCAAGTTTGATTCTTTTCTAAAGAACTCATCTCATCTTTCATTACCTTAAACCACTCTTCTGATTGTTCACTTTTCATCGCCTCCTCAAAGATCTTTGGCACCCTATCAGCTAGTTCCTTATAGCTTGAATGACCAAAAGCTAACTCAAATTCATAACCAAATCTTATGGGTGCTCTAGACTGTCTCTTATCTCTATCCCTAGCTAAGTTATAATCTGCTAAATGATTCACTTCTTCAGAGTGTTCTTCTATTACTACTTCCTCCATATTCTCCATGTCGGGTTATTGTTCCTGAGTCTCCACATCACTCTATGTAATAGGGATGGATGTGCTAAGTTTTCCTAACTCCACCTTCAACTGATTTCGCTTTCATTGAATGTAACATCTGTACTTACAATGATCTTAACCCCCTTTTGGCTCCTATCCCACAACCTGTACCCCTTGACACCCTTAGGGTAACCTAGAAAAATACATTTTTTAGCTCTAGGTTCAAACTTTCCCTCACTCTGATCAGAAAAAGCAATACAACCAAAAGTTCTAAGCATAGAATAATCACTTAGTTTATCATACCATTTTCCATGCGGAGTATCACCATTTAATGCAGCAGATGGAGTCAAATTAATTAAATAACAAGCATTTATAACAGCTTCACCCCAAAAAGGCTTTGTCAAATATGATTATATTCATCATTCCCGCTACCCCATTTTGTTAGGGAGTGTAAGGAACACTTTTATGTCTTGTTATTCCATTTTCTTTACACATATTAAAAAATTCAATGTTACAAAACTCTATGCCATTATCAATTCTCAAAAACTTGATCTTCTTACTGGTTTGGTTTTCAACTTGTCTTTTCCAATTATTAAAACTATGAAAAGTGTCGAATTTATCCTTTTAAAGATAAACCCACGCTTTTCTAGTGTAATCATCAATAATAGACAAGAAATACCTATTTTCACCCAAGGTGGGACTGCTAGATGGACCTCATAAGTCTGAATGCACATATTCAAGCATGCCTTTAGTTTTATGGACACTCATAGAGAAATTAGTTCTATGATGTTTACCAAGTACACAATGGTCACGAAAAGATAAATAAGACACAGTCATTTCCATATGCACATTTTTCATTAAGAATTTTAATCCATTTAATATCCACATGTGCAAGTCTATTGTGCTATTTTTGTATGTGATCAGCCTTAGCAAAAGAGATAGAGGAATTTAAACCTCTCGTCACTTCGCCAGTAGTTATGTAAATATCATTTTTCTCTAATTCCTTTAATAGATACAACTGCACCCTTAATCAATTTCAAAACTCAATTTCCAATTTTACCGGTGAAATCAACTTTCTCAAGTCTTCCTATTGAAATTAAATTTCTAAACAATTCAGGGATATACCTAACATCTTTTAAAGTATGCACAAATCCAGTATCAAACTTTAAAGTAATATCACCAATGCCAATGACATTCTAAGCAGAATTGTCACACAACGCAACATGTCCATCATTTGATTCATGCAAATTTTCAAACCAGTCTTTTTGTGATGTACGTGAAAATATGCATCAGAATCAAGTATTCATTCATGTAAATGAGAATCGACAGTTAAATTCAATTCAACAGAATAAGCAATAAGACTTGTAATCATATAGACATCACCATCACCACTATCAAAAATAGAAGACAATACATTTACATCATCTCTATCTTTGTCCTTTTGCTTATTCTTCTCTTTATGCAATCCTTTATAAAATGCCCCGCATTCCTATAGTCATAGCATTTCTTAACCTTGGTCCTAGATTTGGTTATAAGTCTACCCTTGCTCTTCCTTCTACCTACATTATTACTAGACTCACGACTATTTTGGTAACCATCATGACTGTTTTGCCTAAACTGAGTTCTACCTTCATCATGTGAATCTCACCGCTTTTCCTATCTTGTTTTTCAGCTCTAGTCTCTATTTCCTTACTTCTAAGGAAGTCAATGACATTTTCGAGCATCAAAGTGCTTCACCATACTTACTAGCATTTTTCACTTCCTTATAAGTATCAGGTATGGAATTCAGCAAAATAGTAGCCTTATGTGTTTCAGACACTGACTCTTCACAGTTAACAATATCTTGAACAAGTTTAGTAAACANCACACTATGGTCACAGATAGACAAATCAATCACACAATCATTTCCAAAAGCACCTTTTTCATTAAGAAGCTTAATCCCCTTTATATCCACATGTGCAAGTCTATTGTGCTATTTTTGTATGTGATCAGCCTTAGCAAAAGAGATAGAGGAATTTAAACCTCTCGTCACTTCGCCAGTAGTTATGTAAATATCATTTTTCTCTAATTCCTTTAATAGATACAACTGCACCCTTAATCAATTTCAAAACTCAATTTCCAATTTTACCGGTGAAATCAACTTTCTCAAGTCTTCCTATTGAAATTAAATTTCTAAACAATTCAGGGATATACCTAACATCTTTTAAAGTATGCACAAATCCAGTATCAAACTTTAAAGTAATATCACCAATGCCAATGACATTCTAAGCAGAATTGTCACACAACGCAACATGTCCATCATTTGATTCATGCAAATTTTCAAACCAGTCTTTTTGTGATGTACGTGAAAATATGCATCAGAATCAAGTATTCATTCATGTAAATGAGAATCGACAGTTAAATTCAATTCAACAGAATAAGCAATAAGACTTGTAATCATATAGACATCAACATCACCACTATCAAAAATAGAAGACAATACATTTACATCATCTCTATCTTTGTCCTTTTGCTTATTCTTCTCTTTATGCAATCCTTTATAAAATGCCCCGCATTCCTATAGTCATAGCATTTCTTAACCTTGGTCCTAGATTTGGTTATAAGTCTACCCTTGCTCTTCCTTCTACCTACATTATTACTAGACTCACGACTATTTTGGTAACCATCATGACTGTTTTGCCTAAACTGAGTTCTACCTTCATCATGTGAATCTCACCGCTTTTCCTATCTTGTTTTTCAGCTCTAATCTCTATTTCCTTACTTCTAAGGAAGTCAATGACATTTTCGAGCATCAAAGTGCTTCACCATACTTACTAGCATTTTTCACTTCCTTATAAGTATCAGGTATGGAATTCAGCAAAATAGTAGCCTTATGTGTTTCAGACACTGACTCTTCACAGTTAACAATATCTTGAACAAGTTTAGTAAACACGTCTAAATTGTCATCAAGATCTTTAGAAGAATCAATTTTGAAACTGAAAAAATGCTCAAGTAAGTAAAGCTTGTTTGGAGTAGATTTAAGCAATTACAGATCTTCCAACTTTTTCCAAAGTTCTTTAGTGGTTTTTAGTTTACCAACTTTTCTCAAAACTGCATCAGCCAAGTGTAAAATAATAGAGGTGTAAGCAAGNTTTAAGCAAATATAAGTCTTCCAATTTTTTCAAAGTTCTTTGGTGATTTTCAGTTTACCCACTTTTCTCAAAACTACGTTAACCAAGTTTAAAATAATTGAGGTATAAGCAAGCTCATCAGCTTCTTCTTTTTGTTCTTTTGAAAAATCAGCGGGAAAGTTGCCATCAATGGTTTTTGAAACATTTTGTTGAACCAATATACCTCTCATTTTTTGTTGCCAGATTGAAATGTCACCTTTTTCGTTAAAAGTTCTCAAATCAAAATTGTTCATTGTCATTTTTAATAATCAGTCAAAAATACAAGGTCACAATTAAGCCACACAGAGTATACCTTAGTTCGCAAATATACACCATTTTAGATTCTCAGGGTTTCACGATCTTAAATCAAGGGAATGTTCAAATGAGTAAGGTCTAGGTATTCTAAAAACTTAACAGTGCAACAAGAGATATGTCAACTAAACAGTGGCACTCACGATATATCACAAAAGATAATATGCTGCAACTTATCAAATGAACAATTTTTAGTACGTAACTAAGAGCAAGTAGTTCCTAACAGCCAATGGTTACCCCACATGTTAACCTCAATCCTATTATCAACCCACACGATGACACGCTAGTACTGAAATTAAACAGGATTAGCTAATTTACCATAGTAGACCTATCTGAGTCCGTAAATTTTGAAGAATATAAATTTTAACACTTTAGGGCCACCACTATTCGCCCTAAAGTCTGCAGTAACCAATCGAATCCAAAATTGAATCTCGAATGCACAGGGGTAAAATCGTCTAAATTTTATCGTATCACGTGAAACAGAAAACTAACACCACAAACACATTAGAAATAGCATTAAAATGAAATTTCCTAAAGAAAGGTTCCTCAGAGCAAGCTGGATGTGCCGCCGCCAGAGTTACACGCGCTGCCGCATGCGAGGTCTACCACCACGCGCGGTGTACCCAGGTACGCCACCACCTGCTGAAGCCTCCTATGGTGTTGTATTCTTCAACCGGCCACTGGTTTGGCCGGAAAAAGAATTTACATTTTCGGAACAGTTTTTCTAACAATAATCTATGCCTAGTTTTGGTCAACTTCTCGTTGGAATCCTCACAAACCAATGCTCTGATACCAAATGTTGTACAAAGATCTTCAACCACCAAGGATTCGAGCTCAGTATTGTCGAATCAACACCACAATTATCAAGCCAAACCACAAAAACAAACACCAAATATCGGTTGCTTTCGGGTTGCCCACAAAGGGCAAAGTGTGGGGTTTCATTGTAACCTCAAGACAAGCCACAAAAGCTAAGGAAGGAAAAGAAACAAAGGCACTAAACCAAGGAAGCAGGAAGCTAAGAGGAAAGGAATGACATCGTTGTTTTCTCACAACCAAAGGGGCCAATTAAACCAATTTAACACACACGTCCATATCAACGGTAATGGGCAACATATATATAAGGAAAAAAATGTGGGCTCTGGGTTAAAACATAATAAGGCCCAATAGGTAGCGTATAAGTGGGTTGTCAACCAAAAAAGACATCCAAGGTTGTAGGTCGGGCCATGAGTATCACTAATTAAATTAGGCTACTTCAAATGACTCAAATATATTATATGATTAGTTTAAACAATTGTGGTGTCGATACACAACTTCAGTCATTTGGTCGATGCCAACTGAATAAACAATAACTTCGTCATCACCCGAGACGTCGTTTGACAACAATTTGCCTAACAAAGAAAATTTGGAAAATTTGATCCAAACTCTAATATTGGAATCTTCTTGAATATTTATCTACTAGAAGGGTTTATAGAGTTTTTAACCAAAAACTTTAGTTGTTAACGAATATATGGATGTAATATTTGATAAAGCTAGTGCTCTTGATCAGGAGAAAGTTATTGATAATTATTTAGGTTTGTAGATTCATTTTGAGCAAATGAGCATTCATAATAAAAATAGGAAGATCCTAAAATGTTTGAAACAACAAGTGGAAGAAGCAAATGTACAACAAGATGAGGTGGAATCTCCCATGGTATAAAACGATTCATATCTACCTAAAGAATGGGGATTTGTCCCTTCTCATTCAAAATAGTTTACTATTGGTGACCCATCCAAAGGTGTAAGAACTAGGACTTCTATTAGAAATCTTTTCAATAATTATACTTTCATTTCACAATTGAACAAAAAAATCTAAATAAGTTGAGTTTGATTAATTTTTAATTCAAGTTATGCAAGATGAATTAAATCAATTTGAAATAAATCATATTCGAAATTTAGTAGCTAGACGAAGTAGCCAAATTGTTATCAGTATAAAATAGATTTTTCGAAATAAACGAGATGAAATTGGTATAATTATGTGTAATAAGGCTAGATTAGTGGTCCAATGTTACAATCAAGATAAAGGCATAGACTTCGAAGAAACGTTTGCATCGATCGCTAAATTAGAATCTATATGCATGCTTTTTACTTTTGCTTGTCATAAAGGATTTACTTTTTATCAAATAGATGTCAAAAGTGCATTTTTAAATGGTCTTATTCAAAGAAAAAAATAGTTATTGAACAACCTCCCGATTCAATAATCACAAGTACCTGGATAGTGAAGAAAACCTCTTTAGGATTCAAAACAAACTTGTAGGGAAGGGTATGTGTTAGGTTTTTATTTGTATTGGCAATTCTTTAGACAAAAGGAATATTGTAAAAGAATAGGATTGTTACAAAAGAGTTGTAAAAGTCAAGGAGTCTTTTGGAGGATAGTATACTGCCATAAATTTGTCTAAAAATCTTGTCTTGCATTCTCAAAGCTAGGACATTGAGATTAGGAATAAATTTATACGAAATCATGCACAAAAGAGAATATTGTTCTAGAATTTTAATACTCAAAAATAGTTAGCCAAGGCAATCATTCTCGCTAAAGCTCTAGCAGTTGATAGGTTCTCATATATACGAAAATGTTTGGGCATAATTGATGAATCTGAAATATATAGCTAAAATTGAGTTTGTACTATTTTCATTTATATGATTAATTTTTTGAACATGATATGATAATGATTGATTGAATTTTCTATGTTGAAATACATGACATGAATCATTGCATCATTTTTTTTAAAAAAAAAAAAAATTCATCCAATTCTTCAAAATCTTGACCATTCCGATGATCGGTTGAGAATTAGATTGCCAGTTGAGCATCCAGACGACCTACTGTCTCATCCAAATTGGTAGAACCTTTTTTTCATTTTTTTCATTTTCTTTAGATGACCATTCAAACGATTGACCATGTCATCAGAATGGATGTGAACATTTGTCCATTTTTTCTTTAATATATCGACCGATCTCTACTTAGATCGACCAAACTCACAATTTTTCAGTTTTAAAGTTCAAATTTCTTCACTTTTCAAAATCTTTCTCCCATTCCCTCTTCCTGCATACGTTCCATTTCTTCCAAAGACAACAAAATCGCCCTTTAATATTTAAAATTCCCACATAAATTCAAAATCCCATAATATCTCTCAAAATCCCTAATTTTCATCCATTAAGTTCCTTCAAACTCCACCTTTGGGTGATCATCTGAACTCCAGCCTTCCAAACGAAGAACCCTCGTTTTCAGAAACTAGATTTGACAAATGCATAATTCTCATTGGTAAGAGCGAAGATTTTACCTCCTTTACTTTCGATGCTTCATCCTTTCAAATTGAGGAATACTTTATGAGAATAGGTTGGGTTTCTATAATTCTATTGCTAGCTTACAAGAAAAAGCCTAGCCTAATCTTAACAGAGAATTTTACAAAAACATGAACTATATTTTGGGAATAGGTATACCTTGGTTTCCTAAGGAAAAGAGGATAAAAATCACTAGGAGCCTCATTCTTACGTTTCTTGAGCTTGAGAAATGTGAAAATAGAGTATATTGTCATATGATTCCTCCTCATTTTGAGGGTTATAACTCGACCGAAATTTGTAGTAGAGTTACTGGTAAACCTTTTGAAAATGCTGTAAAACTTAGGTCAAATTACCTTGCAAAGTTTTACCCGACATTATTGCTCATATCATCATCCATAGAAAAGACCATGTAGATGAAGTTAATCTTTTTGACCTATTTCTTCTTGACTCGTTCATGGTTGGACGTAAAATTGATTCCCCTTCATTTTCGCTAGTCCCATGAACAATGCCCATCCCGGCTCTAAGGTTCTTGCTCTACCTTATGGCATGCTTCTTGTAAAGATTTTTCAACGTTTTAATGTGCGTTCATTGTCATGAGTCATATGAACAATGCCCATTCCGCCTCTACGGTTCTTACTTTACCTTGTGGCATGCTTCTTGCAAAGATTTTTCAACATTTTAATGTGCCTTTGAGTTGTGAGGTTTTTGTTACCCAACCTCATACTGACACTGTCGATATTAGCACCCTTTGAAGAATGAAAATTGCGAAAGAACAAGGCAATGGGTGGCAAACGCTGACGGGTTTGATACGGACTTGAGGCCCTCTACTTCACCGTTTGAAGGTGATGAAGCAATAGAATATGATAAAAACGAAGAAGATGCATCGATTACTCCTATTTCGAGCATTCTTCGTGACATCCCAGCTCAAGTAACCCACCTTCTTCCTTCAATTTCACATTCAAAGAGGATCATTATAATTTATTACATGGCCGTATTGATTCTCTCACTTCTACCATTGATTGCAAAAATTGTGCAGGTCTACAAAATTTGATGGATAGGTTAACTATTTTGCTTTACCAAGTGGTTGCATCTCAAGAAGCCTTAAATGTTTGTTTTGATTCGGTCTTTCCTCCTCGGCTTCCTCCGAATTAATAGATTTACATTTAGTATTTTTTGGCATTTTGCATTTCGAGCTTGATATATTTTGGAACCACGCTTGTGGTCTTTCTACAAGTATTTTTGCTATGAATGTAATGACTATTGATACTTTTGGATTCGTGCATGTTTTGGCAAGTACGTTTAAGCTTAGCCCCTGTTTGAGCCAAATTAAAATTTTCATTCTCATTATTCTACTCATTTTCAATCACATTTTTCAATAAAATAATATTTTTCATTAAATCAATAATTTTTCCTTCTTTTTCAACTACACATTCGCTATTTCTTTCTCCCATAATGGGAGACAAACAAGCACTAAAATTTTCATTCTCATTATTTTACTCATTTTCAACCACACATTTTTCAATAAAATAATATTTTTCATCACATCAATAACTTTTCATTCTTTTTCAACCGCACATTCTCCATCAATCTACTATTCCACAATACATTCTTCCAAAATAATGTGTTTAATTGAGTAGGAATATTATTCTTCTATATGGTTCTGTCATTTTTTTTTATTATTAATGTCGAATCCTTGCTCTAGGGTGCTTTACCTTTTTTGCTTATGCCAAAAATGAGAAAATGGGTGATCTACAATGGTATAGGATATGCTTTAAATTGATAATGCAGTGATTGCAAGATTATACTTTAAAATCCTGATATTGTTTTTTCTTTTTTTCTTTTTTTTTCTTTTTTTTTTTGGCAAAATAAATAATAGTTTGTAAAAGATGGGGGAATATATGTCAAAATTTTGAGTATTTTATTCCTTATCAATTATTGATCTGACTTTGCAAATCATATTGTTTGTTAAAATAAAAAAGGAGGAAATTATTGACCTATACTTGACTTTACCTTAAAGTTTTGACCATAAAAAACAATTTAATATTGTTTGCTAACAATTGACTTAAAGCGATTATAATCTTCAAATCATTCAATGATAAATCAATCATCGTCAAAAAAATCAAGATCAAGACTTTCATTACAAATCGGACTCTACAAAGAGGGTCAAGATCGAGATCACAATTTCCAACCATTCAAGACAAAATATTTCAAGAAGAGAGCTTATGAGCCAAACGTAAAAAATATAAAAGACTAGACATTTCGACCAAATGTGAAGGTACTAATTCTTCGATCTTTAGCAATCAATGATAAAAGTTCGAAAACTATTTTGCACACTAAATTATTTTGACGTTACTTACATAAAATATTTTGATCAAGTTGAATTTGATTTTCATCATTTATCTTTTTGAAAATCAACATTTGATATAAAGGATATTTGAACTTATATCATATATCTACAATATCATTTACCCTTGAAAAAATTGTTCCAAAAAATTCAAGTTTTTCAAATTGATTTAATCAAAGCCAAATCGAAAGATCGTTTGACAGAACGGTCAACTAATTGATAGATAAGTCAACTGAACTCCAACTATTTAAAATTTTAACGTTCTGACTTTTGAGCCTATACTTTGCAACGTCTACATTTTTGGCACATTCAAACTTACACCAATTGATTGAACCCTCTTCCGAATTGCTAGAAAGTTTTGCAAACTATTTTCTATAAATTGATTCTGATCTTTTGCAAACAGTAAAGATCTTTAAAACTAGATTCTCGTGAGAAATGTTTTGAGCCCATCTTTAAATTTACATTGCCAATATTTTTTCTACGTCTTCATCTTGGAAATTTTTGTTAATTGAATCAAAATTTTAAAACATCATCTTCATCGAAGCTTTTCACTTAATATTTGAGCTATCAATTATTGCTATTTATTAAAGTGTTAATCTATCTTGATGCTTAATTTATTTTCATTAATTATTAAGAGTGAAGTTTGATTATAAAACTGTTTTCATCAAACAGTTGGATCATATCGAGGTCTCTTAAAAACTCGATATTTTATAACTTTATAAGGTTAATGCTTCTTGTATGTAAGTAAGTGGAAGTTTTGTAAAAGTTTTGATTGCACCATAATTCAATCAATATAATGAAAGTCCTTGTTCATGTTGGAGAGCCTAATAAAAGAAGACATATATTATAGGTTTGGATCGAACCTCCATAAATACAACGTTTGCTATTTTTTCTACTATTTCATTTATCTTTATTTTGCTTACAATTATTTTTTGATTGATATAAATGTTTTGAACATGCTTAATTTGAGATTATAATTTAAAAATAAAAAAATAGTTTCAAAAACCAATTTATCCACATCTTGGTTTGTTATTGTTGAATTATATCATAAGCCCAATTCAGATGCACCGTTCAAATATCTGAGCGTCAATCTCATAGCAACCCAATGAGTTTCACCTAGATTTGTCATAAACCTTATCAGATACTAAGTACCAAATCTAGTCTTGCACAAATCATATGATACATAATAGAGCCAACAGTATTAAAATATGATAATTTACATATCCGATCAACTTCTTCATCAGTTTTAGGTATTTTTTACTTGAAGGATTGAAATGGTTAGCTAAAGACAGAGTACTGGGCTTCGTATCATTCATAGAAAACTTTTCCAAAACCTTGGTAAAATGTTAAAATTAACTCAAATAAAGAATGAAGTTTTTCCTATATATTTCAATTTCCACACCAAAATTCTTTTTTATTGTCCTAAAACTTTTATTTCAAATTCAGATTTCAATTTCAATTTTATACTATCAATCACTTTTCTATATCATAGAATGTGTTACGGGCCTGTGTCAGACCCGTCACCTCATCCGCCACGTATCAGCAGAGGTGGCCCATACCACGCCACGTGGTGGCCGAGGTGATTGTGCATGGGACGAGGTGATTGCATAAGCTGAAGTGGTTACATAAGGGAAGAACTGAACACACGCCCAACAGAAGAGCCGAATTCATCTGCAAGCCACCGGGGATGCAAAGGCCCGCACTCCGCTTCTACAACGTTGCACCTGCCTCGCCTCGTCCCACCCCACCTCGCCCCAGCAAAGATCTCTTGTAGAAAGGATCTTTCCAATGTCAAATTTCTGACTGATTGATGAGACGTATGGCAGGACTCAAACGGTCGATTCAGCTACCTTCGTCAGAGACATTCAATACCAGCTAACCTATGGAGGGACGGATTGACACTTATGATGGGACAAGCCTTGAGGATCTGATAACACGTATCTCCTCATCCAACGGCTTTCCTCTTCCTATCCTTAGTATAAATATCCCTCTTTGTGCCAGAAGAAGGATTCGAATCCATTTTCTCCTATTACATTGCAAACTTACCTCCCTTCAATACTAGCACTTTATCATTATACTTTACACCAGCCATTTCCCGACTAGTGTTCCACCATCGGCGAACCATTTTCGGTTGAACCTTGAACTGACTTGACCCTCTGAGTGCCTACGGACGCGCCCAACCCCCTCTAGGAAAGGCCAGGGTGACTAACGACGTGCTACGTATGTAGGGAAGAGTACTTATCCTGTTGGCCACTTGTTGGAGCCATTTTTTGAGGTCAACAGATGGGTAACTAATTGCGTGGTACGTGAGCAGGGAAGAGCTGACTCGAAAACTTATCCTGTTGGCCACGTGTCGGAAGCATTTTTCGATGTCAACAGATTGCCGCCATCTGTGGGAAGCTTACTTAAACCACAAGTCTTTCTACCAAAAAGCTTGTTCGAGTATCCGGTTGATATTCTCCCTTGAAAAAGGATCGGTTCTTGAAAAAAGGATCAGGCATACATCAAGCTCTACTACTAAGGAGAGGCCCCTTACATCGAACCATGAGTTCCAGTGACGAAGGGGCGAACCCAAGAAAAATAAGGGAGACCTCTGAAGAAGAGATTTCTCGAAATGTCACACATCAGCGACCCCATCACCGGCATCGCAGAGGCAACAAAACTGCCCAACTAACTACCGAAGTGGCTAGCATGGCCACGAACATGAGGAACATTGCAGCTCAAAACGCCACCATGCAGGAACTCCTCATGCAAGTGCAGAACCAAGGTAGTTTCCAAGCCCCAAAAAATCTTCAACAATCAGCCTAGAGACGAACTGAGGCGGAATCTAGCAGGAGAACCCATTTGAGTCCTCAGGGAGAAGTCCCTATTGAAAAAAAAGTGGGAATGAACACTTCCAACTACACAACCACTCCGGCTAACAACGCCCATGCTGGAGAGGACAACCTCTCTCCCGAATATGAAGAGCAGCCCCAGAGGTCTGCCAATATTTTTGATCGGATCGGACGGGCACCTAGAAATAGGTACCAACCCGTGCACCAAACAACCCGCCAACAGGAGTGTGCACAAAGACAAGTTCAGGCCTGTCCGCCTAGGATTAGGCAAGAGAGGCGAAATATGGTGGATTGGGGGAACAGAGGTGAACTGCCCAGCTTCAACCTCATCCCGCAGTAGATGGGAACGATTCTGACGAACTATACAGGTCATATGAACTTGATGATGATGATGATGACAATCTGCCCTTCTCGAGGGAGCTTCGTACCTTTTCAATGCCTCATAACTTTGTCCATCCTAAGATTCCCAAATATGAAGGAAATAGCAACTCGGAGAAGTATCTCAACAAGTATAAAATGCAAATGAGCCAAACCAGAAAAAGTTGTTTCTAAACCAACACATTTCAAGGAAAGAGTGAGAAGCTCAAATACAGCGCTTGCAAGACATGATGCAAGCAACATGGAAACCTTGAAGAGCTACTTTGCTCGCTTCACTAACGAAATAACTTATTGCCAACAAGTCACAGACAAGGAAGCCCTTTCAGCTCTGAAAGGACGTCTGAACATGAACACCCTGTTCTGGAGGGATGTCTGAAGCAAGAATCCTTCCGCATCTAATGAGTTGGTAGAAATGATAAAGATTGAGATTGTCAATGAGGAAATGATTGACTACAGAAACAGGGCCATCCATGGACTCTCTCTACCTCAGAGGCAAATTGGTAGAGGACCTACCTCCCAAATAATGAGCCAGCAATAGACTCAAGTCGGGTACGTTGTGGCTCCCACTTCGAGACAAGCACTAGCCACTGTCATACTGAATGCAGTGTCTACTTTAGCTTATGAAAACGTTGGACCTAACATTGGCAACTCAGCTAGGAACACTGGATGACCATCAACCTCTATAAATAGGGGACGAGGTGGTGGCCTAGAGATACGTCCCGAGAAGAACTGCGGCTTTATTGCGCTTTCCATCGCTACTATGGTCATGACACAAACGAATGTTAAAATGAGAACCGGCCTGCAAGCAACCCTCGTAACACAAGGGATAACCACTACCAGGGCAACGGACAAAGGAATTCTTCAAGAAAAGGCGAGATGAGGCGACATTCGTCCCGTAATGATAGAAACGAAGATAGGGAGAGGCCCCAGAGCGGATAGCATCCCAGGAGGGACTCAACTACTTCTAACAAACAGCAGCCCGTCCGAGAAATTGACACCATTATTGGAGGATCCCATGTAGGAGGTGAATCAAAAAATGCACAAAGAAATATTATATTAGAGAGGCGAGAAGTCCGCCAATGGCCAGCTATATAGTAAGCCAATATGCAGGTGGTAGGACTATGGAGCCTATTACATTCACCTATGAAGATGCGGCATGTGTGGACTTTCCACATTGCAACGCCCTAGTAGTCGAGCCATGGTGGCCCGCAACGGACTAAGACGCGTGCTAGTGGATAATGGCAGTTCAGTCAACATCCTTTTCGGTACGATTTTTGATAAAATGGTAGTAGATCATGAGCTAACACCAATGATCTTACCTCTCTATGGGTTTACCAGAGATAGCATCGTTCCCAGAGGTAAAATTACTTTGACTGTCGAGATGGGAGCTCCGTCCCAAGTGGCACACCACTTCATGAAATTTTTAGTCGTTGACCGTCGATCTTCTTATCACAGAGTTTTGAGGATACCAGCCCTAAAAGAGTTATGGATGGTAACTTTCATCCATCACCTCTGCATGAAGTTCCCCACAGAACGTGGAATTGCCACTATCCGTGGTGATCAAATGGGATCCAAGGAGTGCTATCTCAACTCTTTAAGAAAGGATGAATCGCGAGTCAACATAGTACTGGATGCTGAAATGTCAGAGGCCCCTGAAGAAGGGCTACCTCCGACTCTAGACATTGTTATGGTAGAAACCAGACCTGAAGTATCCCCAGAAGAGTTGGATCCCAGGGTGATTGAATCAGAATCCCAAACCGCTCCAATCGAGGAGCTGAAAGCCTTCCCAGTGGACCTACAGGACACATCCAAGGTCATGCAGGTCGGGAAAGAACTGGAAGAAGAGACTAAGAAAGTACTGAAAGACTTCCTTCGAAAGAATGCGAATGTCTTTGCATGGAGACACAGAGACATGATTCAAATAGACCCAAAAATCGACTGCCACCACCTGCAGATCGATTCGAACTGCACTCCACACAGGCAAAAGAAACGGGCTTTGAATACCGAAAGGTATGAGGCCCTAAAAGAAGAAGTGGAGAAGCTCATCAACAATGGTTTCGTTTGTGAAGATAACTATCCGAAGTGGATTTCAAATCTTGTTTTGGTGAAGAAGCACAACGACAAATAAATGGTCTGCATTGATTTCTCTAACCTTAATCAGGCTTGCCCAAAGGATAGCTTCCCACTCCCACGAATCGACCAGTTAGTGGATTCAACTGCTGGGCATGAACTACTAAGTTCCATGGACGCTATTTAGGCTACAATCAAATTCCTATGTTCCCAGGCGACGAGGACGGCACATCTTTCATTCTGATAGGGGGCTTTATTATTACAAGATGATGCCCTTCGACCTGAAAAATGATGGGGCTACCTACATAAGGTTAGTCAACAAGATGTTCGCTGATCAGCTCAGTAAAACAATTGAGGTTTGATGATATACTTGTGAAGAGCCTCTGAGCTAAAGAACATATAAACGCCTGGATGAGGCTTTTCAAAAGATACCATATGAGGTTAAACCATCTTAAGTATGCATTTAGCATGGCTTCAGGCAAAATCTTAGTTTACATTGTGAATCAGAGGAGAATTGAAGCCAACCCAGAGAAAATCAAAGCTCTAATTGAAATGAGGTCGCCATAGAAGCCTAAGGAAGTGCAACGGTTGGCTGGTAGAGTAGCCATACTCAATCGCTTCATCTCAAAGACTACTGAAAAGTGCTTACCTTTCTTCAAAATCCTTAAGAAAGGTAAAAAGTTCCAATGGACCCCAGAGTGTGAGGAGGCGTTTCAGGAGTTGAAAAACTACTTGGGACGAACGCCAGTCTCAGCAAGCCAAAGGAAGGAGAATCTTTGTTGTCATACTTGGCAGTAGCTGATGACTCAATCAGCTCAGTGCTCGTGCGAGGAGAAGAAACACACCAATTGCCAATCTATTATATAAGCAGAGCATTACTACCTACTGAAGTGCGTTACCCAGACATGGAGATATTGGTTCTTGCTTTGGTCACTGCTTCCCTAAAGCTGAGGCCATACTTCTAGGCCCACAACATTCAAGTTTTGATGAATTTCCCACTGAGGCAAGTCCTGCAGAAGCCAACACCTTAGGAAGGCTACTGAAATGGGTTGTTGAGCTCAGTGAATTCGACATAATGTACACACCATGGATAGAAATCAAGGGTCAATCCCTGACTGATTTTGTTGCAAAGTTTACTAAGGCCCTTGATATTGAAGTAAGCATGGGACCAGCAGAACCTCCCACCTGGAATCTCTTTGTTAATGGATTATCGGAAGAGACGGGCTCTGGGGCTGGTATTGTGGTGGAGAGCCCAGAAGGGCATAAGCTTAATTGTACCGTAAGGCTCGGATTCAAAGCTTCCAGTAACATAGATGAATATGAGGTTCTCCTACCTGGACTTTGGTTCGCCAAGGAGTTGCAAGTAAAAAGATTGATTATCGGTAGTGATTCACAGTTGGTGGTGAACCAGGTAAATTAGAACTTTGTGGCTAGAGATAAGTATATGGCAGCATATCTGAAGCTGGTCACGGATTCCCTGCCCAGCTTTAAAATGTTCGAGCTGATTCAGGTGCCACGCCAAGAGAACTCCCATGCGGATGCTCTATCAAAACTGGCAAGTAACAAAGATTCGGAGTTGCTCAAAGTAGTGTCAATTGAACACCTAGTTGAACCCTCTATAAAAGGATGAATAATTGATGTGGATTGAGAGTACTCCACCCTGGATGCTGCCTATCTTAGTCTACCTGAGAGAACAAACTTTACCGGAGGATGAAACCGAAGCATGAAGGCTTCGAAGGAGAGCTGCTCACTTTGTCCTCCAGGATGATATTCTGTATAAGTGTGGCTTCTTCTCTCCCCTTTTCAGATGTACATGGGGAGAAGAAGTGAATTACATCCTAAGGGAAGTACATGAAGGTGTATGTGGAAATCACTCCGACGGACCGCCTTGGCACACAAACTCCGGCAAGGGTATTATGGCCGACCCTGAAAAGGATGCCATTGAATTCGTACGCAAATGCGACAAGTGCTAACGCTTCTCCAATGTGCAGAGGCAACCATCCCAAGAACTTACTATTGCGTCTAGCCCCTGGTCATTCACCAAATGGGGCATGGATTTCATTGGCCCCCTGCCTAAAGGGAAAGCAAATGCTCGTTTTGTCATCGTTGCTATTAACTAATTCACCAAATGTATAGAAGCAGAGCCTCTGTCCAAGATTATGAAGTAAACACTTCCAAATTCCTCTGGAAGAACATCATATGCCGGTTCAACATACCTCATTCCCTGATCTTAGGTAATGGCAAACAGTTCGACAACAGAAAGATCTAGGAATTATACGATGAGCTTGAAATCAGGAAGCACTTCTCTTCACCTCACTATCCTCAGGCAAATGATCAGGTCGAGGCGGTTAACAAAACCAACAAACTCACCATGAAAATAAAATTAGATGCCTCCAAAGGGGATTGGGTCGATAAGCTCCCCCAAGTCCTGTGGGCCATCAGAACTACCTACAAAATAGCCACTGGGGAAACTCTATTTTCCATGACTTATGGAGTCGAGGCTATGAGCCCTGTAGAGGTTGGTGTTCCTTCTTCTCATCGCATCCACTTCAATAAAGTAACAAATGACGATTTGAGGAGGTTTGACCTGGATTTTCTTGAAGAGAAGAGAGATGACTCTCGGGTCAGCCTCGCTTCCTACCAGCGTAGGATGATGTGTTACTATAATGCCAAACTGAAGAAGAGAGTGTTTCGCATTGGCGACTTGGAGCTCCACAGGGTTTTTCCTTCAACTAAAGATCCTGGCACATGGACTTTGTGGTCGAATTGGGAAGGTTCGTACAAAATCGTCAAGGATATCAAACCGGCACTTCACAGTCAAGGACCTGGAAGGAAAGGTGATGCCTTACCAGGGAACATCGAGCACCTAAGGAGGTACTACCAGTATAAAGCTTGTAACCTTGTAAATATTGTAATCGAATAAATGAAATGATTTCCGTTTCACTTCCCTCTTACATGGAACTGTCAATCAACCTTGTCGAGGTGCAATCTCTTCCATAGGGGTCACGTCCAAGGATATCTGCATAGTCAGAGGTGGTGTGGGTGTCATTTTTGATGAAACAGAAAGTGCACATATCAAACAACCATGTCGAGGTGCAAGCTCCTCCACGGGGGTCACCTCCAAGGACAACTGCGTAGTCAGAGGCAGTGCAGGTGCCATCTTTGATGAAACAGAAAGTGCACATATCAAACAACCTTACCGAGGTACAAGCTCCTCCACAGAGGTCACCTCCAAGGACATCTGCATAGTCAAAGACAGTGTGGGTGCCATCTTTGATGGAATAGAAAGTGTACATATCAAACAACCTTATCGAGGTGCAAGCTCCTCCACGGGGGTCACCTCTAAGGACACCTGCATCGTTAGAAGAGGTGCAGGTACCATCTTTGACGAAACAGAAAGTGCACATATCAAACAACATTATCGGGGTGAAAGCTCCTCCACGGGAGTCACCTCCAAGGACACATGCGTAGTCAGAGGCGGTGTGGGTACTATCTTTGATGAAATAGAAAGTGTACATATCAAACAACCTTGTCGAGGNCCTTGTTGAGGTGCGAACCCCCAAAGGGTCACCTCCAACAAGGACATCTGCCTAGTTAGAAGTGGTGTGGGTGCTATCTCTAATGAAGCAGGACGTGTTCACACATTAAACACACTCTTATGACGAAGTGATTACACCTGTTCATTCGCTCCTTCCATTTTCTTAAGTGGTTAAGTTTAGCCGAAGTGATTGTACATGACAGTTCATTGGCTTCTTCCATTTTCTTAAGTGGTTAAGTTTAGCCGATGCGATATTACTTGTCATTCATTCGCTTCTTCCATTTTCTGAAGTGGTAAAATTTAGCCGATGCGATTATGCTTGCCATCTATTGGCTTCTTCCATTTTCTTAAGTGGTTAAGTTTAGCCAATGCAATTATACTTGTTATTCATTGGCTTATTCCATTCTCTTAAGTGGGCGAAGTGATTGCATTTTTTTCTATTCTATATTGAACCGCAGTTTGAGATTTGTGACCTAGACCCTTTAAAAACTAAGATGGCCATGTCATACACGAATGGGGTCCAGTACAATAAGCTAATTCAACAAGATATTTCACGCAACGACCATAGAAATAAGGATAGAAAGGAAAGGTCGGCTAACCGTGCAGGTACGAGTGGGAAGCCAGGTCCATCAGATGCAAAAAAATCATAATCAATGCTCATGTTAACAGACAGTAGTATTAGGCAAGCTAATGTCTCCGACGATGATGATGATTTAGTTGATCCTCCATGAACACGTTCTCGTAAACATCTTTCCGCAGAAAATTCCCGACTAATGAGGGTCCGTCAGCTAACCTTCATTCTCCAAAGGAACTACATTCACCTAGGGCACAATAGGGTGATGTATTTATTGAAATCCATACAATCCTTACATTCAGCTCACATGTTTAACATGCATATGTTATGTTCTCACATTGAGTGATATATCATCTATTGCAGGTCGCAGGTCATTTCATGTAGGTCACATGTCATTTAGCACAATATACGGGTCATACAGTTGTGTTTTCAGTTTGCATAATATTTCCATCATTAGTGAAAGATCAGTATATTCAGGTCATATGTCATTTAGCTCAGGTCACCGGTCATGCAGTTTTGTTTTTAGTGTGCACTGTATGTTTATAGTTGGTCACATATCACTATTTTTAGGTTACAAACTCTGATTTGTTTTTACACTTTTTAGGTTTTTGAAGAGTTGTGAAGAGAGTTCAGTATGCAAATATATGAACTCAAGTCAAATAATGAAGTTTTGAACATACAGCGTGATGAGATTAAGTCACATATGTCATCTATAAAGGCTAAGCATACAATGTAGATGAGTTATATTGTCTAAATGCAAGGGAAAATAAAAACTGACTTGATGGAGATTAGGACATACATGCAATTTCTGTCTGAATCTGTGTTGAACATGATTTCCTATTCAATGAACGAGATTTTAAGACGGTTCAAAGATAAATTAAGTAATCATGGAGTTGGAGATACAGAAGCTCACGTTGTTGGAGGGTTTCATAAGATCGATGAGGTAGGTACATGATATTTTCATGTTAGCTTAACAACCATATTTGCATTTGACATTTCAAATATTTTCCAATTTAATTTACAGGAGAAAAATGTAGAACCAAATGTTGACATGAAAGGGAAGAGTAAGATGGACCCTAGTGATGATTTTAGTTTCCCATATAATCTCCAAACACCGTCATTCGATTTAGAGGTCAGATCTCCACAACCTAATATTTCAAATTCCAAATAAATTCGAAATCAGGTAGATTCCATCATATCTGATGTCGTGACGCAACAAAAAATATTAGTATAGAGGTATTCACAAATCCAATATCATTTACCTTGTTGGTCACATATTACATATAGTCACAAATATTCACTATTAATAGGTCACAGATCACACACATACTTATGAAACAGGTCACAAACAGTTCATTTGTTGGATGTTGAATTTAATGGCTACACATAAACTAAGATGCGACATGTTACAATAATCACCTACGGCTGAACCAACTTCTAAATTACAAGTAAAGTGGGTTTCAAAGCCCGCGAGGATATTGCAGTCTCCATTCATTGTTGGAGAAGGAAAGTTGTTCAAGTATGCTAATAGTTTCATTCTTGAAAATTATAAAACCATGTTGAGGATGTTAATAGATCGGCATTCCTAGGTTGGTTCCAGAGCTGGTACAAACCAAAAAATAGGTACGTACATTTTGTATCTGGGTGTGAATGTTATTAGAAAACTCATTGTAACACAGTAACTTAATATTCAATTTCGGTTACAGCAAAGATTTTAGCAAGGAAAACGATCTTAACAATCCAGTTGTTGTTATTGGCCATTCCCAGTATGTCATAAGACCTGATTTACCAGCTTATCAATTCAGAGTTGTCTCTATGCAGCGATGTATGATTATATTTTTAAACTTATTTAAGTCGCATTTCATAGTTAATCAGTCATAGAACACGTGCAATTGTCACAAATAGTGAGACACAATTATCATTCATCATACACAACTTACAATCCGCAGTCATAGATCATATGAATTGGTCACATACGTTGTTAAGATAGTTACAATTTATACAAACATGTCACATGTCAAACTGGATTTTAGTCACATTTATTTTTGTTCAAACTATTTGACTTCATACTTCTTTCCATTTTGTTGAAACAATACATAGATGCATGTTTTTAATACATTTGCTAGGTAGTAAAACTTGGCAAGAAAGTAATTTACAGAGCTATGACAAACTCTTGGTTCCAAAATAAGCTCAAAGACATATATCCTACATTCTAGAAGGATCCTAATATTTTGATGTCAGAGTCTAACATGATTGAGGTTATAAAATGCAACAGCCCACCTTTTTCTACACCCTAGCCGATGTTGACTACGTGTTCATGCCAATCCTGCCTACCAACAAAGCACACCGGATGCTTGGTATGCTATAATTTAAAACACATATCTTGATGGTGTTCAATTCGATAGATAAGACATACCGTGACTGAAAGGTTCGACAAGGAATTGGGTCATACATGAAAATTTTACCTAATCTAATGAATGGTCTAGGAGTGTCGAAAAAGAACCCTAATTGTCATGAACCTGACATGGACTTGAAGTTAATCATCGATGATACCCCTACTACAGTGGACGAATAGGTAAGTTTGTGACTAAGATTTCAAAATGTACAACTGTTAAATAACTTTCATTCGTAACAAACTATTTTATGTTGTTCTTCAGTCATGATTACAAGATATTCGTGATTCTATACGCCTTATGCATCCTCCGTTAAGGCATACATTACATACTGACTACTTTTGATGCCAACAAGTGTAGAATTGATATTGTCACACTGCTCTATAAACATTAGAAGATCTATACGAAGTGAGCGAAGCAGGCTACAAAGGGGGGGATTGTTATAGAGTGAAGTTTAAAATTAAATTTGTAAATGAAGTTGATGATTGGACTTGTAAATTTTATAAATATTGCACTCCATGTATTTGTCTTTTTAATATTTTATGCTCAATGGGAGTGATTGTAATGAATAATAACCTGTAGGTGTAAGGTTTGACTTGCAATTCATGAATACATGTTTCGGTTAATAATACCTCGTTCTTTGGTTACATATTATTATCAGGGTTATAGATTTGTATGTATAGGTTTATTGTGTTATGTGGCTGCAATCACAAATATTTATGGTTTTTTTATGTCTGATATAATTTTCCAAGTCATTTGTCTGATGTCATAGGTTACATGTTACATAACAAGTTTCTGATGTCTGATTTCTAAGTGATAACAAACACCTACGGCATATATGATGTCTAAGTGTTTGTTACATACCTTAGGTCACATGTCACATAACACAGGACACGAGTCTCTGAGATGAAGGTTCCCAATATATCCTCCAGTGATGGCTTTCGCTCAGACGCCTGATTATTGAACCTCTGGTAATAGTTGTTTCCTGAATAGGTTCCCCTTTGATGGAAGTTCCGATAATTCACATACTGAACTTGTTCATTCTTTCTTAAAACCTTCTGATGGGCAGTGGATGCAGCCATAATAGATTCTGATTTCTTTTGCATTCTCTGTGATGTTAATGCCGCTATTTACATAGTGAGAGATGACATTTAAGCTGCAAGGGCAGTAATAGGGTCTATCTCATAAAGGCCAGCAACTTTCTTTACACTTGAATGCTCACTTGGCCATTGGTAGCTGTTAGTAGCTATCTCATCCAATAATGCATAGGCCTCATTTGGAGTCTTGGTCATCAATGTGCCACCTGATACGGAGTCTCCACTATCCGTGTCTAACCATTCAAACTGTTGTAGAATGTTTGTATCTACAACCAATCTTAATAACCATACTGGTGGCATCTTCTAAGTAGATCTTTGAATCTCTCACATGCCTCATAAAATGGCTTGAAGTCTGACTGTCGGAACTGCCCAATATCACCCCGCAATTGAGCTTCCCTGGAAGGTGGAAAGTATTTTGTGAGAAACTCTTGAGCTAACTCCTCCCATGTTGTAATGGATCCATGTGGTAAAGATTGGATCCATACTTTGGCCTTATCCCTTAAGGAGAATAAGAATAAACGGAGTTTGATGACATCTTCAGTAACACCGTTCATTTTTACTGTATCACAAATCTCGAGAAAAAAAATCCAGATGAGCATTTGGGTCTTCGATTGGAGCTCTCCCAAACTGATTCTGCTTACAATGTGTATTAGCCCTAGCTTTAGTTCGAAATTATTTGCAGCGATGGTTGGGTGTGTAATCCCAGAGCAGTTATCGTGTACAACTGGTTTGATGTAGTCCCTAATAGCCCGTTGTTGAACATTATGATTGTTCTTATTCGCCATTGGCGGATCTTGTTATGCCATTGCTTCCCGATTGTGTCTCTGAATATCCCTTAAAAATCTGAAAGTTTGTTCTGGTTCAGGAGCAACACGTAATGGTCCAATGCTCCTCGATCTTCGCATGAACCTGAAACAAGAACAAAAAAATCAAAGAAAAGAAATCCAAATTAAAATAAGAGTTACTTGGTAATAATATTAGTAATAATTAAATTAGACTATCCCCGGAAATGGAGCCAAAAACTTTTCACGAGTTTTCTACAACGTGAATTATACCACAAGTGTATGGTGTCAAGTTTTGTAATATAGTAAAAGAGTTAGAGTGTCGAACCACAGAGATTGTAATTTAATTCCGCTAAGTACTATAATTATGTAACTTTTTATTTTATTTAGACAATGAATGTTTGAATGAATGATTTTAAATTAGTCTAATGAGATTGGTTGACAAATACGAGAAATGCAAATAATCAAGTTGAGAAAGTCTAGGGAATGATTTCACCTAACCCTCAATTATGATTCAATGATATCCAATTATGCCAATTG
>CAIGRF010035415.1:17622-32999 GCA_903798235.1 Fraxinus ornus | reverse complement strand
GATATTTGTTATTGGAAGTCAGTTTAGTTAAAATTGAGAAGTCAACAATTGTGACTACTAAGGAGGCTATCTCACTGTAACAAAATCGGATTGAAGCAGGGCAAATGTGAAAACTCGCGTGACAAAAATGAATAGTGAATCCAAGGTTCCATCTTTTAATATAGGAGTGATAACATTAAAACAAAAGAAACCCCGATTCCAACTCCCAGCAAACCCTAAATCTCTCTCCATTCTACATTTCTCCCTCCATATTATATCTTTATCCCTCTCCATACCTACCCCCTCTCTATTCCGGTAGGTCGGTCGGCGCCTTGTAGTGGTGCCACGTGGGAAGGTGGCGCTCCTCCTAAGTGTTCCCTCAAAGACCCCGCCGACCTTCGATCACCGCAGCGGTGCTATTTGCTATCCGTTAGCAATTCACAGATCTCGAATCGACACTACAGCTTCGAAATTCGTCTGGTTGAAGCAGAAAAAGAATAAGATGCACCAAGACTATTGTTATGTGTTTTGCAATTGCTGGTAGCGATGTGGTGGTAACGGTGGTAACAATGGTGGTGGTGATTCTGTGGTGTAGTGGTGGTGATAGTGTGTTGGTTTTGCGGTGATGGTGTTCGATGTAGTGCGATTTGCGGTGGTTGAGTGCGGTGGTGCTATGTAGTGGTGGTTGGCTTCGGTGGTGTTGTGTGTAGTGGTTGGGTGCGGTGGTGATGTGCGGTAGTGGTGTGTAGTGGTTGGGTTCGATCATGTTGTGTTTGGTGGTTGGGTGTGGTTGGGGTGTTGTGTGCTGTGGTTGGGTGGTTGGGTACGATGGTGGTGACCAGTGGTTGGGTATGGTGCTGCAGTGGTGGTGATGTGCGGTGATTGAGTGCCGTGCTGTGTGACTAATAATTTTAGATTTGATTTTTTGGTGGTGGTGACTGATAATGTTGGATGTGGTGTTGGTAAGTTGGTGGTGGTGGTGGTCGGAGGTAATGGTGAGATGTTGGTGGTGATGGGTCTGTCGAGGCGATGGTGGATCTGGCGCGATGATGTGGTGGTATTTTTCTACGATGTGTTGATTTGTTTGTGATGGTGTTGCTGTCGATAGGTGGTAGTGTTGGTTGTGGTCACAAATTATTTAGTCGATTCGATTGTGACCATTAAATTGGTTAATTTGTGACCAATAAACAATATGTGAGTAGTGAAAAAGATAAATTGTGACCAAGAAATAATGTGTGACTTAAAAAATTGTTAATTTTTGAAAATTTGTGACTGTATGATAAGTTGTGACTTATAATATTTGTTATTTGTGACCGATAAATAAATCGTGACATATAAATTCTTGATTTATGATCGATGAACAAATTCTGAGCTATAAAATTTTTGAATTGTAATCTTAAGATAATATGTGACATATAAAATTTCTGATTGAAAATTTATGACTCGCTGATAAGTTGTGACTTATAATATTTGTGATTTGTGATCGATAAATAAATTATGACGTATAGATTTTTGATTTGGGATGAACAAATTGTGATCTATAAAATTCTTGAATTGTGAAAGTAAAATAAATTGTGACATATAAAATTATTAATATGTGACTAATTAAATCGTTAATTTGTGATCAAATTGTATAAATTTGTGACCTTAATATATTAATTATTAAAATATATAATTAATTAATTAAATCTTAAATAAATTTGTATTTGTATTTGATTTTTAAAATTTGAAACATTTGTTCTTAGTTTTGAAATAGTTAATACTTAACCTCTTAATTATGAAATTTTCCTTTCTTTGAATTGAATANTTTCCCATAAATTAAGAGCCTGTTTGGTTAGGATTCTCCAGTTCTACAGTAAATCAATTCTCATTTTTCAACCACACATTCTTTAATAAAATAATATTTTACATCACATCAATACTTTTTTTTTCTTTTTCAACCACACATTTCCCATCATATCACTATTCAAAATCAATTATTCCTCCAAAAAATCTAAACCAAACGAGCTTTAAATCTCTTTATTATGAAATTTTCCCATAAGTTAACTTACCCAAGAAAATGAGATGAGCCTAATTAATTACCCAACGTTTATTACAGCTCACATGTTAACTCGTGGCCCAAAGCAGATTTGATGAATAACTATACAACTTTTACACGTGTGTTTGAGCCACATTATTTGAAAAAATTTATTTTGGAATAGTAGATTGATGGAGAATGTGTGATTGAAAAAAAAAGAAAAGTTATTGATGTTATGGAAAATATTATTTTATTGAAAAATGTGTGGTTGAAAATGAGTAGAAGAATAATAATGAAAATTTCAAAGTGTATCAGGGGCATAATTACACTTTTAGTCATTCAGCTTATGCTAAAATTTCAATGGCATTCAACTTCAATATGACAATGTTAGTGCACAATTCATCAATTTAGTTCTACTAGTAATACTAACGTTGGACTCCTATAGATGTCAATGTTCAATGGACTATGTTCAAGTAATAAATTATAGGAGTGTGTTTGACTGCATTTATTTTTCATGAAAAATGTTAGTTTTTCACCTAAATTTCTACTTTGAAGTGTTTGATTGCTATTGTTTTCTGTGGAAAATATTTTCCAACTTAAAATATGCTTAATTTTCCTTATTTTTAAGGAAAACGTTTTCTTTGGGAGAGTAGGTTTTTGTTTTTCTCAAAACAAGAAAAATATTTTATTTTTTAAGATATATTTTTCATGTCAATCAAGTACGTTCTCATTGAAACACAATTTCAAATGAGACATTTTGTTTAATATTCCATGTTGGAATAAATTTTTACTCCACTTAATATGTCACAATCAACTAAAAGCAAGCAAGATAATGTCTTATTTTTGCTTCACTCATTTCTCTAGGATTCTATGTGATGAGCATGTATATTCTATTTGCTTGATCCCATAGTCATTATTTTTTCCTTCTGATAATAGAATTTTGTGCACTCAAACTATCGTGAAAGTTGTAGAATCCCATCATTGCTTTTCATTGGTTAATTCTTCTTCGTTAATTAAACTCATTGCTCTTGGTATTACCAATTATAATAATGTTTTTCCATCCCATAGTCATTATTTTTTCCTTCTGATAATAGAATTTTGTGCACTCAAACTATCGTGAAAGTTGTAGAATCCCATCATTGCTTTTCATTGGTTAATTCTTCTTCGTTAATTAAACTCATTGCTCTTGGTATTACCAATTATAATAATGTTTTTCCATCCCATAGTCATTATTTTTTCCTTCTGATAATAGAATTTTGTGCACTCAAACTATCGTGAAAGTTGTAGAATCCCATCATTGCTTTTCATTGGTTAATTCTTCTTCGTTAATTAAACTCATTGCTCTTGGTATTACCAATTATAATAATGTTTTTCCATCCCATAGTCATTATTTTTTCCTTCTGATAATAGAATTTTGTGCACTCAAACTATCGTGAAAGTTGTAGAATCCCATCATTGCTTTTCATTGGTTAATTCTTCTTCGTTAATTAAACTCATTGCTCTTGGTATTACCAATTATAATAATGTTTTTCCATCCCATAGTCATTATTTTTTCCTTCTGATAATAGAATTTTGTGCACTCAAACTATCGTGAAAGTTGTAGAATCCCATCATTGCTTTTCATTGGTTAATTCTTCTTCGTTAATTAAACTCATTGCTCTTGGTATTACCAATTATAATAATGTTTTTCCATCCCATAGTCATTATTTTTTCCTTCTGATAATAGAATTTTGTGCACTCAAACTATCGTGAAAGTTGTAGAATCCCATCATTGCTTTTCATTGGTTAATTCTTCTTCGTTAATTAAACTCATTGCTCTTGGTATTACCAATTATAATAATGTTTTTCCATCCCATAGTCATTATTTTTTCCTTCTGATAATAGAATTTTGTGCACTCAAACTATCGTGAAAGTTGTAGAATCCCATCATTGCTTTTCATTGGTTAATTCTTCTTCGTTAATTAAACTCATTGCTCTTGGTATTACCAATTATAATAATGTTTTTCCATCCCATAGTCATTATTTTTTCCTTCTGATAATAGAATTTTGTGCACTCAAACTATCGTGAAAGTTGTAGAATCCCATCATTGCTTTTCATTGGTTAATTCTTCTTCGTTAATTAAACTCATTGCTCTTGGTATTACCAATTATAATAATGTTTTTCCATCCCATAGTCATTATTTTTTCCTTCTGATAATAGAATTTTGTGCACTCAAACTATCGTGAAAGTTGTAGAATCCCATCATTGCTTTTCATTGGTTAATTCTTCTTCGTTAATTAAACTCATTGCTCTTGGTATTACCAATTATAATAATGTTTTTCCATCCCATAGTCATTATTTTTTCCTTCTGATAATAGAATTTTGTGCACTCAAACTATCGTGAAAGTTGTAGAATCCCATCATTGCTTTTCATTGGTTAATTCTTCTTCGTTAATTAAACTCATTGCTCTTGGTATTACCAATTATAATAATGTTTTTCCATCCCATAGTCATTATTTTTTCCTTCTGATAATAGAATTTTGTGCACTCAAACTATCGTGAAAGTTGTAGAATCCCATCATTGCTTTTCATTGGTTAATTCTTCTTCGTTAATTAAACTCATTGCTCTTGGTATTACCAATTATAATAATGTTTTTCCATCCCATAGTCATTATTTTTTCCTTCTGATAATAGAATTTTGTGCACTCAAACTATCGTGAAAGTTGTAGAATCCCATCATTGCTTTTCATTGGTTAATTCTTCTTCGTTAATTAAACTCATTGCTCTTGGTATTACCAATTATAATAATGTTTTTCCATCCCATAGTCATTATTTTTTCCTTCTGATAATAGAATTTTGTGCACTCAAACTATCGTGAAAGTTGTAGAATCCCATCATTGCTTTTCATTGGTTAATTCTTCTTCGTTAATTAAACTCATTGCTCTTGGTATTACCAATTATAATAATGTTTTTCCATCCTCCCAAATTTCTTTCATGGTACTTTTTCTTATTTTTTTTTGTCTTTTAGTCATATTGAAGATAAGGCACATGATGTTCTTATAAACTAACTTTATTTTTAATATTAAATTATAATTTCCTCGTATTTATGATCAGAATTCTTTTAAAAAATGAGTAATGTTATTTATCATATGATGATGGAAAATCGATAATGTGACAATCCAATTATTCTTCACATTTCTCTCTCTCCCCTCATCCTCCCTCTCATAAAATTTAAACTATTCAATTCCATTATTTCATATAGATTACCATATCATCGATGTTCTATTATCATAGTAATAAATAACATTATTCTTAAAAAAATATACTCGCCCCTATACTTGAATCTTGGTTCTGTTACCCTGCTTAGAGTTCATAATTTCATTTTATTATACACAGAAATGTTTGTAACTGATTATTTGTTGACTGATGAGGAACATGTATGCCCTTGTTTGGGTTATATTTTAATGAAAATTTGGAGAAAAATGAATTTTAGAATAATAATTTTTTAGAGAATATCGTTAACAAATAAGAAAAAGTTTTTAATTTACGTATAATATTATTTTATGAAAAATGTGTGGTTGAAAATAACTTTTGAAAAATATGAGTTTCGACAAAAATGGGAGACAAACAAAAATATTTCATTTATTTATTTTTTATAGAAATGATGTGGCGAGTTGTTAAGAGAATACCTTGGGTGCTAGAGACTAGAATAGGCATGTGGAGACAAATTATGCTAAGTGTACATTCTTTTGCTTTCATCTTGTTTGACATCGAGTAAGAGTTATAAAAAGTGTTGGCGGTAAAGTGTGTGTGTGTGTGTTTTTTTATTTTATTTTTTTAAATTGTCCAATCATGTTTTGTCATGTGACACGATATAAGAAATAATGTAAAAAACGATGTACATGTAGCATGATTGGTGGAGACACACCCAAGACCAATCACATGTTGTTATATTTCCACTCGCTTTTTTGGTCTTCCTATCATGTTAGATTAACAGGGATTGAGTTCAAATTTAATGGGTTGAAAAAACAGTAATTTGAAGGTTGGAGGCGGAATTGTAATTTCCATAAGTTAATTGCATCCTTGAGTTCACCCTGAAATTTAAGATAAATTATAATTTCACCCCTTAACTTTTTTTTCTTTTGCAAAAATACCCTTTTAACTTTTAAAACCAACACGCTTCTCTATAGATTGTGAACCCAAGCCAAATTATCTCCATCTTTGAAAGGAAGAACTTGACAAGATTGCATTTTTCTTGCTTGTTGGAAATTTCATTGACAGCAAAAGCAGTTATAATTTTACTTTTAAGAAAAAAGGATAATAGCATAACATAATCTAAAATTTGGCACGAGGTCAACTTGGCCGAACAAGTGTCAATTTTTGTTTGAGTTGAGGAGGTACATTTTACCTAGGTAAAGGTCAATTTGATCGGTTTAATCCATTTCACATCAAAATAATCTTTCATATTAAGAGACTACTTTCAAAATGTAAGTTGTGAAAATGAGTTTGGTAAAACACTAAGAGCCTGTTTGATAGAGATTAAAAATCTAATTAAAATTGAAAAATTAGTCGTTATTGTTAACTTTTATTAGACCGATGAGACCCAATAACGGTCATATTTTCAATTTTAATTGGATTTTAATTATTACCAAACATGCTCTAAATCTTAAAATAAACGCAAGGGGCAAAAATCCAATTAACCAAATGTGAGAGGCAAAACCAAATATGAAAACAGCTAAATTGGGGATGAAGGTATTCATTTATTGGAAATTGTGGTCCTCTGTCTGCAACATTATTACTTTTGGAACCAAACGAAACGACAGCAATGGTAGCAGAGTCACCTGCTGCAGCTCACAACTCAGCAACTACGCCTACCTTTTGCCAGGTAAATTCTCCGTTTCTTTTCCTCAAACAGTAGATTTCCCTAAAACCACTCGTTTTTGTTTTAATTCTTTCGAATTTCAATTTCTTCATAACCAGGACAAGCAATTTTGTTAATTTTTACAAAACAACCCCGTTAGGCTTTTCAATAATTTTGAAAGGGGGTTTTTTGGGGTTATTTTTGAGTCAGGTATATTTGAGAAGGATCTAACATGTTTTTGAGGAAGTTTCAGTTTAATTTTGTTGTGGCTTCAGGCTCTTCTTTATTAGATCGAACCGTTTCTTTGTTTCCTTTCGAATTTGTTAGAATTCAAATGTTAACATTCTACTTTTGAGGTTAATAACTTCTGAGATCTATCAAAATATATTTCTATAATGGGTAATATGTTTTTTTAGTAGCAACCAGTTAATAATTTATCATTGCGTTTGTGATTCAGATAAGATGGAGCTCAAGTTGTAGAAGATTCATGCTATAGAGGAAAAGGAATAGAAAACTCGAAGCAGAGAATTTTAAGCTATCAGTGATCTGTTTCACAATAGGAAATTCTCCCCAAGATTTTTCCTTCCAATTGAAAATTAATCTTGGAGCTGGTGTTGTTACTGTTATCCTTGTGAGTTCTTCTACAGATTGAAATTTTGGACTCTAGGATATGGTCACAATGATGGGACAACAATTTAAGTTCCTTTGACGGATTTAAGCTTATTATCGTAAATCCCATTTGGAATTCTTTCCCTGATACTGCTGCAAACAAAGATACCGCAGCAGATTTTCCAATTCCACAGTGGCTGGGAATTGAATCGCATCTCTCGAGGAGAGGCTTCTTCAGTTTCCAGCTAAAATGATTGACCAGTTTATTAATTTTGTCATTCGCCCGCCAAGGTACATTTCTCTATGACACTTGTTCTCAATTCTTGTTTTTAAATTGTTTTCAATAGTACTGTTTGAGTTTTACTCTGTTCTATTAATGGATAATCTGAGTCTTCTTGACTTTAAGTCTTGCAGAACTAAACAAAATCACATTTTAAACGAGTGTCATATTAGCACCAAATCACTTGCATAGGTCACACCGGGTTTATTAATTATGTTGTGGAAATTCCTTTTGAAACGGGAAAGAACCCCAAGTCTCTTCCTCTGACACCTCCCGTTTATTCTTCTTCATTTCATCATCTTTATTGAGTTGTTCTGTTCATAGGTCCCAAACCCTTCTTAGCTTAGAAAGCCCTCTTCCCTCTACTTAAGTTAAGAAAAAGAAGAATGCCGCTTGATTGAATAGACATTCCTGGGTTCAAGTCTCGCTGCCATATATGAATTTGTGCACGTGTCTGAGTTTGATGGAGAAAGTGAGCCCTGCCTGCAAGTGCCTGTTGAAGGAAATATTAAATAACANGGCTCGAGCTTTTTCCGAGCCGAGCCCGAGCCGTTCGAGCCGACGAGCTTTTTTGCCATCCCTACTGCCATATATGAATTTGTGCACGTGTCTGAGTTTGATGGAGAAAGTGAGCCCTGCCTGCAAGTGCGTGTTGAAGGAAATATTAAATAACATAAATGGCCTCTCTAACACCTTAAGTTAAAAGAATTTGATTACATCCAGTAGCAACCATGTTGATATGTAGAGCTGCATGTAGAAGACCAGAGTACAAATATCGGCACAGGAAAATTTTATTGAGTTCGCGGTGTAGTAAAATTGTGTGTTAAATTTCACTTCATGGGTATCCATAGTTTTCTTTAGAAGTCTGAAGAAGTTCACTTAATGTGAATAGTACGATTTGGCAACACTCCTGAGTCTCATATTTTAGATATTGCATGCCTAATTGGCCTAGGTTTTAAGTATGTTTACAAATTCATCCTTTTCCCCTTATGAATTTGCTATTTGAAGTCTTGAACCCATTACCTTGATGGATTGATTTTTCGACTTCAAAATCTCTTGGGTATGTATCTTCTCAAATAATTAGAAGTTTCTTATGGTGCAATTACAAAGCTTCTTTATATTTTTTGTTCTTTGGAAGTCTTTCCAATGTCTATCAGTTTTAGAAAGGAAAATCTAAAATCAATATTGTTTTGGAAAACGGTGTGTAAATATCTAGTTATATAGCTGTGCTTGCTTCTGTCCTGTCTTTGGCAACTATAGCTTCAGCTTATTATTTTGTATCACATGGAAGCAAATGTAATATACACTTATATAAATATTTCTTTTTATGATCAGTGCCTGTGATCTTAGTGTGCAATATTTTTAGATTGTGGTTATAGCGGACGCACATTCCTCTATTACAACATTCCGAATTGTTTGATATATCTTGACCCATTAATTTTAGGTTACCTAGTTTCTAATTCAGCTACATGTTTGTGCCTGTACTACCATATCAAATCTCTATATTTTTGCCATAATGACTTATTTTCTTTCATAACCTCAGTAACATTCATATTTTCTCCTGCACTATGAGACATCTCACTTTGGATGACCCCTTTACACATAACTTTTACATCCTATCTAACCCTTTATGTTTGTTTTGTCCTCTTTATATAATACCTTTATTCTGTCACATTTTTCATTTCCTCATAATATTAAATTTGCAACATCTTTCTGCTCCACTGAGCATTTTGCTATCATCGTTATTCCTTTTGTAAAATTTTTGATCTCTGTTTGGTAACAGGGCAGAATATAACCCAGATCTGTATCTGTGGGAAAAGAATTTTACTCTTGCAGGAAGAAAGTACAAAAGAGAAGATCTGGAGGCAAGTATGGTCATCCTCTACAAAACTTTTTATATGAATTAACATCCTGCATATTCTCTTTGCAGTTCTGATTATATTTTAAGTCTGAAAGTATATATTGCAAATTTTGCAGCTAATAAATGAAAGGGGCCATACTTTGAGGTGTAGTCATTATGTTCCTTCTCAATTCCCAGACGACAGCCCTCTTCCTTGTGTTGTATACTGCCATGGAAACAGGTATACCATCGCTGGTGAAGAAATTTAGTGCATCAAATGTAATTGCTGCGCATAGTACAGTCCTACACATGTATTTCTTCAGTCTCACCTTGAGTGGCATCTATTGGATGCAGCGGTTGTGACAATAAATAAACTTTGATGATCGTTCATTTATGCTATTTGTATTTAAACTCTTCATAAGGGGAGAGGATTTTAAACTAGGATTTTTTTGGCAATGAATGCTTGTATAGTCAGAAAAGGAGGGGAAGCAGAGGAGTTCAATAAACTTTGCAATTTCTGGGTTGAATAACTATAGTTCTCTGTAGTTCACTAATTGTTTTGCTCTTGCTGTTTCTGCAGTGGATGTCGGGCAGATGCAAATGAGGTTGCTGTAGTTCTTCTCCCTTCAAATATTACAGTATTCACTCTTGATTTTTCGGGTTCAGGCTTATCTGATGGTGATTATGTCAGCCTTGGTTGGCACGAGGTATATACTCCTCACTATTCTTTCTGTTCATTTTACTGAGGTGTGATGTCCAAGAAGAATGCAACAATTTCTTGCTTGAATTTCAGAAAAATGATCTCAAGGTTGTGGTCTCATATTTGAGAAGCAATGAAAAGATTTCCCGTATAGGTCTTTGGGGGAGGTCAATGGGTGCTGTAACCAGGTATGCAATCTTTTTTGGTTAGCACTGTTGAATTGTCAAAGTTGCACAACACCACCACAATTTTTCTACTATTTTCATTTTTTTTTTACTGCTCTTATCTTTTTTGAATTTTTTTTTTATAGTGTCTGATAATGGAACGTCTAAAATAGAATATAATTGCATGGTTCTTGGAGATTTTTGTTTTTGTTACTTTTTATTTTGCTGGTAAGTTATTTTGTTAACAATGCATCTGAAGGGACACAACTCACATACAAGTTCTTGGTGCAATTGTTATTTGTTATTCATAGACCACCCAATTGTGCTCAGAATCCAGATGTAGATGCAAATGCTATAGTTGTAACATTTTCTGGTGGGTCCTTTGTCCCAAATATTGTATGTAATGAATTATACCGTTCAACTAATGCAGCCTTCTTTATGGAGCCGAAGACCCTTCCATAGCTGGAATGGTTTTGGACAGTGCCTTCTCTAATTTGTTCGATCTCATGATGGAACTTGCAGATGTGTACAAGATTCGGCTTCCAAAGTTTACAGTATGATTCATCTTATATTGTTATTTTTTCTGTATAATTAGTGTGTGCACATAGGGATGCGTCCTTCTGCTTGGCAATGTTTCTTTTCTTTGTTTTTCTGTTATCTTATGAACTAATACCTGCCATTACACCTGTCATCAATATCTCTACACTCTCTGTTCCGTCTAAGATGCATCCTACTGCAGCCCCTCAATGTTACTTCTGGTTTCCTTTCATTTTACAACAAAACTGTATCATGATACCAAAACAGGTAGTATCATAAATTAGGCAAAAACCTAATGGCTGCTGTTCAGGTGTAATTTGGCTTATCATTTTTTTAATCTTTTCTGGATGATTGGAAGGAAGAAAATGGTAGCACATGAAAATTTCATTATCTATGGTTGTCCAAGGTGCCAAATAAATTAATGCTGCACATTCAAGTCTATATTCTTTATTTCTTTTGGAAAGTTCCCATGTATATTTCAATAAGGAGCAAACACTTTTATTTCGGTAGTTGCTTGCTGATAATCATGGATATTTGTTATGTAATCAAGTGATAAAATTTCTTTATCTCCTCTCATGTTCAGGTTAAAGTGGCTGTTCAGTACATGCGACGAGCAATCCGGAAGAAGGCAAAATTTGATATCAATCACCTCGACTGCTTACAGGTCTGTGTTCATCCATTAGATTCTCGAGATGTTGAATGTCCCTTGATGCACACTTTCCGACTTCATGGAAATTATTGCCAGGAGAACTAAATAAAGCCATATTCATGCAATCGTAGATTTAGCCTGGAAATTGTAACCTCTTCTATCATTTTTCTCTTGCTCAAGTTATGAAGCTCTAAACTAACATTTTGGTACTAATGCAGCTTTAATTTTTTATGGAACTAATAGGTTGCGCCTAAGACATATATTCCAGCTCTATTTGGACATGCTAAAGATGACAAGTTTATTAATCTTCGCCACTCCGAAACCATCTTTAAGTCATATGCGGTATGGAAACATTCCACAGATCTTGGGTCACAACTAAATGATTTGTGAAGTAATAAGTTATTGATGCTGTGCAGGGTGATAAAAATATTATCAAGTTTGATGGTGATCACAATACTTCTCGGCCTCATTTTTATTATGATTCTGTATCAATTTTCCTGTATAATGTCCTTCATCCTCCTAGACCTCCATCTGCATATCCTACTATGGTTGAGAAATATTTTGATTTGGAAGACCTGAAGGTCAGTGCTGGCAGGAATGAGGTAATTTGTGCTGCACTTCATTATCTATGCACAGTTTTTCTATTTCACAAAGTATAGACCAATCTTTACTAACATTTTGTATGAGTTTGTTCAGCAAATGGAGCATTGATTTTTTTCTTTTTCGTTTTAATCTCTTACCACAAAGTTTGAATTGTTTTTATATAACTTTGGTAAAATACAAAATGTTCATAAGCTTGAAGTTTAAGCTGCTATGGATTTTATCTTCCATGTTTGATCTCACATTATTGATGTCCATTCTGTAATAGCTGTATTACAATGCCACAGGATTATTTAAGCGTGTTATGTTTTGGCTGTTATGTCACAGTTCATAGTGAAATCAGCAGTACGGCCACAAAGTGTCTTATAATCTTCCAATGATTACGGCAATTGAAAAGCCTAGAAAATGTGTAAATATATGTTTTGTGCACTGCTTGCATGATTGACTTTTGGATTTCCTGTTATCTTCTCTGAATGATCCCAAAAGCAATGGATTGAGTATGAACGTTTGCACTGTAGATTTGGTTTGGACCTATTTGCACATATTAACTAAGGTTTCTTGCCCTGTACTCTGTCATGGCTAATAAGCAGCGACTCTAATGGACATGTAGAACTGATTACTATACTGTTGAAAATTGGTAATGCTAACAATCCAAGTACATCCTATAACTGGCTTTAGGAACAAAGTTTTCGGACATTATTCTGTACTTGGCAAGGCCTGAGATGTGTCTTTAATGACGACATTTTTTTTCGATAGCATAATCATTCTTGCTACCTCTTTTTAAAATTAACTTGTTACCTGTATGACTTGACACTTCACCTGCCTTTTGTACTTGATTTATTGACCTTTTGAACTTGTTTCTTTTGTATAAGCTGATACGTAAGTGGTTTTGTTTCCAGAATCTTATATACCAGATCATAGCTGGTCTTCAGAATGTCAGTACTGATGCAGCAAGCTCATCTTCTGTACCACCGAGCATTGCAACGATGAAGTCTGCAGGGGACCTCCTTTCTGACATTGCACCAGTTGCTACTGTAAATATACAAACCAGTCATTCATTTTATTCAGCTCACCTTTCTTACTCCAAAAGTTCGCGTTTCATTTTAAATGCATTCCTTAGAGCATGTTTAGCTAAGCCTTAAAAAATGTAAAATACTTTTTTGGGAAAGTAAAGGCTTGAATATATGCTTAAGCCTTGTTTGGTACACATTAAAATTTTCATTTTCATTCTTCTACTCATTTGCAACCACACATTCTTTAATAAAATAATATTTTCCATCATATCAATAACTTTTCCTTCTTTTTCATCAACACATTCTCCATCAATTTACTATTCCAGAATACATTCTTCCAAAATAATTTGGTTCAAACACAAAGTTACTTTCAAGTACTACTACTTTTTTTAGGCTTAGAAAACATACTCTTGATGCTTTGTCCAAAAGATAACTGACTTTATTTAGTTGCAAGTGTGAGAAAAAAGAGGAGAAAGATTTTTCATACCTTTTGTTTTCTGCGTTAATTGATTATTCCAGGATTCCTTGGTTACTGAAGACAATACACACTGTGGCAATATCCCATCACTTGTACAGGTATTTAAATTTACTGCACGATCCAATTGGGATATCTGGTACTTGAACTTAGCTAGAGTTTTGAATTTGAAGCTTGCCAATTTTGATTTCTCAGGACAAGCCAAGTACCCAAAATGAAGAATGTTGCTCGTATACAAGTTCAAATAGAGAGAGTTGGGGAAGATGCTCATCTCTGGGAAGCGATGATGAACCTTCCGTGAATTGCACTAGAGCTACTGACTATGATCAGGTTTTCTATCTCACCCATCTCTCTATCGCACACATGCACAGACACTGTTGGAAAGTATGCATCGGTATATCTGCTGATTAGCAATCTTTTGCCTTTTCGGCGAAGATCTATTTGCTATTTCTTGAAAAAGTCCGTAGCTATTCTCCTTTTTCTCACAGTAATTAATGGGCAAGAACAGAGAAATATGTTGTCCACTGGTATAAGAAATTGGATTAAAATATTGACAATTGAGTTTGTACCATTAAGCACTATGATAACTTGAGAAAGTAGAAATTTAGTTTAACTAAATTAGATTTTCTCTCATTTTATTTCATTTCAATACTGTTAGTTATCGTTTCCTGATATGCAACATGTATGCATGAATTTATTTCCAGACAACTATAAAGGTGCTTGCGACACCTCTTCGAAATACTCAACAAAGCACCTTAAGCTCTCCTAAGGACGAAAAGAAGAACAAAGCATCCACGGACACAAAGAAGTCCAAGCGTGAGAAGTTTGAAAAGCTGGAAGCTCTAAGCCAACGTTTGCGGCTTTGCATTCTGAAAAGAGTTAATCATAGGAGACATTGCTCCTCCTGACCACCTTTGTATTTTAGACTAGGAAATTGCTTTACTGAATTTGTGTTGATGTCCATTCCCTTGCATATTTTAAGTTAGTGTTTTGTATTTCCAATGTATCAATGCGTCTCTCTTACTTTTGCTTTATATTGTAGGCAGGCCTGATTTTTATGTAATGCCATTGCTGTATTAGTTGCATTTTGACATCTCCCCGTCCTTCAGAAATCAGAATACAAAACAAGGAATGATAAAATTGTAGTGTCTCTCTAGTCCCAATGAAAGAAGAAAAACAAAAAACTAAGAACAGAAAAAATGGAAATAAGGCCGAATTTTTTATGAAATGTGAAATACAACTGGATGCTGTTTGAGCATTCGACTGCCAACATAAGTTTGAGGACGCACCATGTTGATTGGATAAACTAGGCAAATGTTCCAACTACTGTTAATGACGCTTACACATCTTACCTTATGTTCGGTGATCATCTTAGATTTTTTAAAAATTTTAAGCAGAAAATTGCACAGTATACAAGCAGCAAGTAAATGCACAATCAAGAGAACCCCTGGAAAGAAAAAACATTTAACAAAGTCGGTGGCCACAACATCTTGAGAAGCTAATCATACTGGCTGTAAGCAAAAATCGTCAAACCGGAAAATCAAATCGAAACCGCATTTTAGAAATCGTCGGTTTGGTGCCACGTGGACCCGTCAACGAAATTGTTTTGAACCAAACCAAATCGGTCAAAAACGGTTTGGTTTAGGTTTGAGAATTTTAATTGCGGTTTAAAA
>CAIGRF010035415.1:0-11354 GCA_903798235.1 Fraxinus ornus | reverse complement strand
CTGGACTGTTGTTTCAGAGAGGCTTTGGCCGCTTTTGAGAGGCCCTGGTACCAGGGCTTGGAATCTGCATCATCGTTTGAGAGGTAAAATTTTGCTGGAATCAATTCAACTAAGTGGTCGAAGAATTGGCTGTGGGATCGGATTACAGATTTCAGGTCAATGGTTGGCGTAGGCGTGGAGGAAGAGGCTGTAATCTTCTGCTTCTTCATTGTTGGGTGCAAGCGAGCGGGAGAATTAGGATTAGGGTTTTAAGCTTGTAGGCAGGGGCGGAGGCAAGGGACAAATATTTATTTATTTTTGTACCGATACATATATTAACAAAAAAAAAAAAAAAGGGTGAATCGCCCAATTTAGAGCCCGTTTGGTAGAGATTAAAATCAGATTAAAATTGAAAAATTAATCGTTATTGTTGACTTTTATTAGACGAGTGAGACCCAATAACGATTATATTTTCTATTTTAATTGGATTTTAATCGGTACCAAACAGGTCTTTATATTATAATCACGATTTATTCACTAAATTTTAAAATACTTGACAATATTCACTAAACTTTGTTCGTTTACACTTCATTCATCATCCCTCATTGCTGATGTGTCAAACGAAAATCTCACGTGACAAGTTAATATAGTTAAAAAAAATTACAACTTAGCCAAATCATTCATGTTGACCCCAAAAAATGGTTCAATGACGTAGTCAACAGAAAATTAGAAATTCACGTCTTTGTAAGCTCAATCGCGATATATTCAAGTTAAATTACTGATTACATTGATGAATTAATGAAGAGAATGATTCGAAGTGTGTAACAAGTTGCAATGTGACTATTTGGTTGATAGAAAGGGAGTCGACTGTGGAGTGCAGTAGAGAGAATCAAGGTTTACTTTGAATGTGTAAACTTGCATTAGCTTTCAATGGTGTTAAGTGTAGTTTTTTATACTCTATGTACAGGGAACGAAGTCCGTTAGATGGCCAAGCACGTGGGTATGTTAGATCCAATGGTGCTTATTGACGTCAATCAATCAGGCAATCAGGTCATTTAATGCTAAGATCCCCATATTCCCACCTTTAAGCTAAGGGTTTGACGACGTAGGTATGTAGAGGCGGCTCCTACAGTGTATTGTCTTGTCAATCACTTCATGAGGTCCGCTGTGGCTGATTAACCGCCTCTCCAGGGATGAGCTCGTATTGGGGACCTCTGCAAAAGGGGATCAGGCGAACAACTTTAGACGGATTTCACCTCAGCACACGCCAAGTCAAGTTGCCCACACTCCTATGCCGATGTAATTTTGTCCGTTCGCCAAGTAGTGTGTTTAATTTACGATTATTTATGTGAGTAACGTTAGTCCCCTAAGTCCAAGTATGATTATTTATATATTGCATGGACTTTGAAGTTTGAGAAGCGAAGGGAGCAACGTCTTCACTTGTCTGCTGGAATCGATGTGGGGTTTCCCCATTTTCTGCTTAAATCCTGTAAAATAATTGGGCTTGCATCAATAAAGACGGTTCTCTGTAAATCCACTGAGATATGGGGCGTGGCCTCCGCGTGTGGACGAACTGTACAAAGGCAAGGCCTCCTTTTGTGTAGACGAACCGTGTGGAGACGGGGTCTTCCTATAGATGGACGAGCCACATAGAGATGACCTCTTAATAAGAGACGAGGCATTTTGGATGAATTACCGAACCCTTACTAGCAGTTAGAGTTCCCTGGTCGGCGCGTTTTGACGATTTGGTAAGTGTTGATTTCCAAGGCTCGAACGACCTGCGCATTTAATAGGCAATGATGATGATGTTGGACTTTCGCCCAGGTGCACGCAGACTCCAAGCGCATGCACGGAACGGGCTCATCTGGGCCTTTGATTTAAATTTTGAGAATGCGTCTTTTGGTTTTAACGGGGGTGATGAAGTTACAGATGGAAGGTCTAGATCAAATCATGAGAACATCCAACGGCGGGGGGTTTATTCGTTGAGCTTATATTAGGAGTTGAAAACCCACTATTTCATCTTTTTTCACTTTCTGAGATTTCGTGAAGCCAAGTATTGAAACTTCCTTTCATCCGAACTCACAGCCCTTGCAATTGCCGACGATTGATTGCTTTTCGTTTACTCCAAGACCGTCCGTAATTTGAGTTTTTAGAGTTTGTGTAAGTATTTTTCCATATTGAGGCGTTTGTATCACTTCTTTTGATTTTAAATGGCTTTTTCGTCTAAGAAGAATGTTAGTGAGGGGCCTTTTGAAGTAGACATGGCTCTAATTTGTGAGGGCACTGGGATTTCTCCGATTATTCCTACTGGAAGGATCATAGAAGCAATGGGGGATTCCCGTAGTTCTAGGATAACTCGTGAGGACCCTGTCGACTGTAGTATTAGGTGGGGGGCCTCTTTGTGGCCCACCTACATAAAGGAGAATGAACTGGAGAATTTTAGGGAGACGTGTAAAATTCCTGACGATATAAAGATATTCATGCCGACCTAGGAGGAGAGAGTTTGCTTTCCCAGGGAAGGGTGCGTGGCTGTGAGTGAGGCGATTCTGGATAGGGGTTGAGATTGCCTCTGCACCTGTTCTTTAGGTTTATCCTTTGACAATACAACATGGCTCCCACCCAGCTAGTACCTAATGCATGGAGCCAACGACAGGGGCCTTTCTTCTATGGAAAGAGGTTACACTTGGTGAGGATATGCCTCCACACGTCTTTCAGGACCTCTTTCAACCTCGAGTCTCCAGTGGGGATAGCGATTGTAAGGGGTGGTATTGCATGAACCCCTAGGGCTTACATTCCTCCTTCTTCTGGGGGACCCCTACCTCCATAAAAAACTGGGAGTCTTCTTGGTTTTGGGTTAGGGGTCGCTGGTAGACCATTGAAGGGGATGTGATCCCAGAGATAACTGTGCCGACCTAGTACCATGAGTACAGTGAGTCAGCCCCATCTACTTATCATTTTCGCTTTTTTTTTATCTAATACTGAACTGATGTGGCATTTTTGTAGCTGCTGTCGATTGGTTCTAGCTCGAGCCATCTGAGTGGGCTGCGATAATGGCGATTTACCCGCTGCCTGTCGAAAAGAGGTATTTCAAGAATGTTATCGCCAAGTGTACCCTATTCGTCATCCACTTACTAATGGCTACCAAAGGTAATAATTGGCTCGGCTTCATCATCGCAATCTTTCATAGCTGTGGTCATTCCTAACTTATCTTTCAATTGCAGGTCAGCATGACAACGAGGAATGGGTAAAACCCAACTTGTTCCAGCTACGAAGCTTTGGGGAGGCTCAGAGGAAGAAACCCGTTAGTAGCATCTCATCTACCTACAAAAATTAGAGGGATGAGTTGGCTCGCCTTTCCAGGACAAACCTACCTTCCCTATCAAAACTGGAGGAAAAGGACAAGGAGAAAGAGAAGGGAAAAGTAGAAGGAAAATGGAGAAGGCGAACTTTAGAGGGCAATCTTTTAAAGAGGAAGCTCGTCCTCTCCAAAAACGTCGGGCCCCCTCCTCTACCTAAACGTCAATCCACCTTGGACGACTTATTGAATCATCCTATTCTTGCCTAGCCCATTTCTACCTTGAAGGTGGTTGAGGTGAAAGAGTCCATTGAAGAATGGGGCAACCTACCGAGAAAGAAGAAGAAGAGCGCAGAATAAAGTGTCCTTAGTGAGGATAAAACTCATAACTTTTTAGGTAGGTGATGAGTTGCCCATTTCTAACTTTTTAGGTATTGGACTGACAAGTACTCATCATATGCTGAGACTTGTGACGTAGTTGACCTAATAGAGGCAGGGCTCGCCATGCAAGTCCGTTCCTAGAATTTTCTGATCAACGTCCGATGGAAGCAAGGCATATTTAGGGGCTCGTCCAAGATTATTATAACCCAGTCTATAACGCCTAGTTTGCCTCTATTAAGGCCAAAGCTAAGGCTGCCACTGCCACCAAAGCTGTGGAGGCTTCCAAGTTGCAATATGTCGAGGCCCTTTCCAAGATAGAGGCCCTCTCCAAGGAGAATGAAGGGCTGAAGATAAGGCTCACCTTTGTAAGGCTGAGGTGAATGCCTTAACCAAAAGAGTTGAAAATGTTGATAACCTTCAGAAGATTGCTTCAACAACTCTGGAGGCAGCCAATAAAGAGAAGGGAGAATTGAGGGCTCGCATTGTCGAGTTTACTGCTGAAGCCTCGATCTTTGGCGAGCAATTGAAGAAAGCTGGGGAGGAGGTCGACGCCCATGAAGGGGAGCGAAGTTGCCTCTTAGTATAGGCCTTATTACTGTACTCGTTTATTGGTTCCCCTTCTTTTGTAAATGAATATTTGACTTATAAGAAAATCTTGTCGTTATTTGCTATGAGTTATTTGATTTTAGCGGGCTCTGCAGTTTAACTTCACAATAAATGTATGACGTACAATCATTGGTTTGCCATAACAAACTTTTAATAAATCGATGGGCTCGTCACTTAGCTAACCCTAACATCCCCTATGGGCTCGCCATGAGTTAACTTTTGAGCAACAATGAGTTATGAACTAGTTACACACGCTTTGCGGGCTTGTTATAGTTTAATCATCAATTCATTATATAAGACCGTCATGCCTTAATAACCAACTCACCATTGCAGAGGCGTGCGGGATGTATGAGTTTGTCTTAACATAACTTACAAGCTTGTCATAGTTAGTCAATTTGATGGAGGTATGGGCTTGCCATACATTAACCGTTGGTGGAGATGTGTATGAGCTTGTCATACTTAAGCAATAATTTATGAACTTATCATAATTAATAAGTTGATGGAGATATGGGCTCGCTATACATTAACCGTTGATGGAGATGCGTATGAGCTTGTCATACTTAAGCAATAATTTATGAACTTGTCATAATTATTAAGCTGATGGAGATATGGGTTCGCCATACATTAATCGTTGATGGAGATACGTATGAGCTTGTCATACTTAATAATTTATGAACTTGTCATAATGCTCGCCATATATTAACCGTTGATGGAGATGCGTATGAGCTGTCATACTTAAGAAATAATTTATGAACTTGTCATAATTAATAAGTTGATGGAGATATGGGCTCCCCATACATTAACCGTCGATTGAGATACATATGAGCTGTCATACTTTATGCAATAATTTATGAACTTGTCATGAATAATTAACTACAAAGGAGATTTTCATTGATCATAAACGGTGCGTACACAGAAGAGAGTCTTACTGATAATACATTCGAAGGTACTCCACATTCCATGAGTGGGGTTGAATCTTCCTATCAAGATTTTCAATGAAAAAGGTTCCAGGTCTGACCTCACCTGCAATACCATAGGTGCCTTCTCAAATTGGGCCCAATGTACTGACCCCGGGCTCTTTTGACGACAAAAATACCCTTCCGAGTACCAGATCGCCCCTCTTGAATGATTTGTGTTTAACTTTGCGATTGTACTATCGTATCATTTTTCTTGGATAGATGGGCCAATTTGATATGTGAAGCCTCTTTTCTTTCGCCAAGGAAGTTGAGTTCACAACGCCTTATTTCCTCGTTAGAAATCTCGTTAAACGATAGGTTTCGAGGTAATGGCAAGCCTACTTCAATTGGGCTCATCACCTCTACTCTGTAAGCCATGGAGAAATGGGTCTCTCCAGCTACTGTTCTGCTGGTGGTGCGTATTGCCCACATCACATGGGGGAGCTCGTCCACCCACGCCCCCTTGGATTTGTCCAGCTTCTTTTTTAAGAGGTGTTTTATGATCTTGTTGACTGCTTCAGCTTGACCATCTGCTTGGAGATGATGATGATGAGAGGAGAAGTGTTTTTGATGCCCAGCTCGTCATAAAGATCTCGGAGCTTCTTGTTGTCGAACTGTCACCCATTATCCGTGGCTATTGAGTGGAGAATTCTGAACCGGCATATGACGTTTTTCCATATGAACTTGGAAGTATGAGCCTTAGTGATTTTAGCCAAAGATTCAGCTTCGACCCACTTTGTGAAGTAGTCAATGGCGACGATCGCGTAATTTGCTCTTCCTTTTCCTTTTGGCATGGGGCCTATCAGATCGACCCCCCATTTTTTGAAGGGCTATGAGCTGGACACCACTGTTAGCTCCTGGGATGGTTGTATCTAGATGGAGGTGAAACACTAGCACTTGTCACACTTTTTAACAAACTGAAGGGCACCTTTCTTCAAGGTTGGCCAATAGCATTACCTCAGCACTTTACGGGCCAGTGCTAGGCCTCCAGTATGGTTGTCACATATCTTTTTATGGATTTGTCTTAGCATGTAATCCACTTCGTCTCCCCCTATTCATCTCATGAAGGGTGATGAAAACCCTCTTTTGTATAGGACTCCGTCCTTGAGCACATAATGGGCAGTCTTGCGCCTGACTTTACGTGCCTCTTCCTTATTTTCTGGCAAGGTGTGATCCTGGACATACGCTATAATGGGTCGCATCCATTGAGAGTTTCTCCGACCCAGATCACTTCCTCCATTTTAGTTGTGGAGGGTCTGGGGAGGTACTCCACATGCATAAATTTGAGCAACTCTGAGTATTTGCTGCTTGCCAACTTTGATAGGGCGTTCGCATAATTTTTCGAAGCAAGAGATCAGTTCCATTACCTTGTTCAGGTATGTGGCCATACTGATAAGTATAATTTTTACACTTATTTGGGACTAAAAATAACGACATTTAATAGTTCTTTTGATAAAATATATTCTAAATTGTTATATTTTATGTTTAACAAGTAAAACACTCTGAATGGAAAAGGAAATTGATGGCGAAAAATGGCAAAAATCTAATGTACAAGGACTAACTTATATTAAGTGAAAAATTTGAGGAGTTGGAAAGCAATCATTAATTGATTGGGCCTTAATTTGAATGGACTTTTATTGGGTTAAAAGAATTAGGTTTTATGTATATAATTTTTATATATATACATGGCGAAGCTGAAAAAAAGAGGAAGCAGAATATATATACGCAGCCAGGAAAAAAAATAGTAGCGGAATCACGTAATCAGAGAGGAAAAATTGCACAGGAATTTGGCAAGATAAATTATATATACATACACATGGCTGATGGTGGATAGATTATATAAATTCGCACATAAATTGAAGCCACAAAAGAGATTACACACACGTACAGAAACGGAAAAGGACGGCCAATTCGAAAAAATCAATTACGTTTCGTCAATTTCTAGTGATGTCATTCCACTTTTACGTGTTTAATTTCAATACTATGTTAGGTTAGATTTTTACATTCCTAAAGATATAGATGAACCCTTGTTTTGAAACTTTTAATATTAATTAATTATTGACGTTAATTTGTTTGAATGCGTGGATATTTATTAATGTTTTGTTTGCTTTTCAATTAATTGGTCACTAATTGAATTGTTTGTGGATTTTATTATCGTCGAGAGAGGTAATAGGATCGTTAGTACATAGTAATAAATATTATGATGTTCGATAGATGATAGAGATATACATGTATGCTTTGCATAGTTCATAAAGATGTTCTAGTTTGTTAATGCATTTATCATGTTCGTATTTTTCATCGAGAGATAGAAATGTCACATGAGGGGAATCTATTTAATTGCTATCGAGAGAGGCTTTTAAATAANAAATTGTCAATTTAATTGTTATACTAAAAATGGAATAACAAGGGGGATTCGATATCTTAGCAATGTATCTCACATATTTGAAAAACACGTTTACTTATTTTCTTTAGTTTGATTAATAATTTAGGTATTAGTATAGAACAAATCACAAAATATATTTGCTATTCGATTAAAGTTGCAATTAATTTTAACTCGATCAAACACGTAGTCCTCGTGGGTTCGACACTCTATTCATCACTTTATTACTTGATAACGATCTCGTTCACTTGTGGATTTTCAAACGATCACATACCCTTGTCTTTGGCTACAAAATTGCCATTGACTTAGCTTACGACAAGTTTCGAGTCACTTCATACTGCCAAACTTTTCACCTGCATCTCTTTAGCCAACCTGAAGCCTGCTAAGAGCGCCTCGTACTCCGCTGCATTGTTGGAGGTCTTGAAACTGAACCGCACTGCACAATTGAGCTTGAGGTCTTTTGGGCTTTTTATTAGCACTCCTGCCCTCGAGCCAGTTTCCCCAGTGGACCCATCTACAAACAGCATCCAAGTCGAAAAGTGTGTTGATTCCATCGCGACATTGAGGTCTGTTGCCTCTGTGAATTCGACGACAAAATTTGCCATTGCATGTCCCTTTATTATGGTCCTGGGTTGATATGTGATGTCGAACTCACTCAATTTCACAGACCATTTCATAAGTCTTTCAGATGCGTCTGGTTTTTGGAGCACTTGTTTAAGAGTGAGGCTCGTCAAAACCCGTATGTTGTGGTCTTGGAAGTAAAGCCTTAGTTTTCTTGAAGCGATTATGAGGGACAACGTGTAACGGGTGTCCGCCAGTAGAAGGGGTTTGCTAATATAGTACACAGGCAATTGTATGTTATCCTCCTCTCGTACAAGTACCGAGCTTACTGCGTCAGCACTCACGGCCAAGTATAATAACAAAGTTTTCCCTTCTTTGGGCTTCAAAAGAAGGGAGGCTTATCCCAGGTGCTTCTTCAGCCCTTGGAATGCTTCTTCACATTCTTCATTCCAGTGAAATCTTTTACCTCCCTTCAAGGCCTTAAAGAAAGGGAGGCATCTATTAGTGGCCTTAGAGATGAACCGATTCAGTGTCGCGCGTCCTGTTAAGCATTGCACTTCTTTAGGCTTATTAGGAGACTTCATGTTCAGCAAGACTTTAATTTTCTCGGGGTTTACCTAAATGCATCGTTGGTTCACCATGTAGCCTAGGAATTTTTCATAAGCGACTCCAAAGGCACATTTCAATGGGTTCAATCTCACACGGTACTTCCTTAGGATGTTGAAAGTGGCTCGTAAATGCTCCACATGTTCCTTTGATCTGAGACTTTTTACCAGCATATTATCGACATACACTTCTATTGTCTTGCCCAATAAATCAGAGAACATTTTTTTGACTAGCCGCTGATAAGTCGCCCAGCATTCTTCAAACCAAAATGCATAACTTTATAGAAATATATTCCTCGATTCATAATAAAAGATGTGTGCTCCTCGTCTGCAGGGTGCATGAGGATCTGGTTATACCCTAAATAAACATCCATGAAGCTTAGCAGTTCGTGACCCGCGGTGGAGTCGACTAATTGGTCAATCCTTAGGAGCGGAAATCTATCATTTAGACATGCCGGTTGAGGTTGGAGAAGTCTATGCAGACCCTCCATTTACCATTAGCCTTCTTTACTAGCATTAGATTAGATATCCACTTTGGGTATGCTGCTTCCTTGATGAATCCATTGGATACGAGCCTTTGTACTTCTTCTTTCAATGCAACTTACCGCTCCGGATTTAGGGCTCTTTTTTTATTTGTGAGGAGTGAACTTTGGATCCGCATTGAGCCGGTGGAAGTTGATTTTGGGATTAATACCCACCATGTCTTCATGCTTCCATGCAAACACATCTAGGTTATCAAGTAGGAAACTTTTGAGCTTGGCTTTCACTTCTGGTTCGAGCCCTTTTCCAACTTGTAGTGACTTTGTCGGGTCGTTCGGGTTACAGAGAAAGGCTCCAACTTTTCCACTGGGGTCGCCTATGAGTTAGATTCTATGACACTTATCCAAATCTACTTCGATGACCCCTTCTTCAGGGACAACTATCATGTTGACGTCTTCCCCTTGTTCAGGGGTTAGGCCTTCTTCAGGTGCATCAACCATTTCAATATCTGATAGAATCATGTTTACTCTCCTGGGTTCTGACTTCCCCAGGGAGCTAAGGTAGCATCTTCTTGAGCCCACATAATTGCCTCGCACTGTGGCGATTCATTCCTTGGTAGGAAATTTCATGTAGAGGTGGTGTATAGACGTTACTACCTCCAATTCTTTCAGGGCAGGTCGCCCTAGAACTCCGTGGTAAGCAGAGCGATGGTCTACTATCAAGAACTCCATGAAATGTTGGGCTCTGAATGAGAACTCTCCCATTTCTATTGCTAATGTGATCCTTCCTCTAGGTATGATGCTATCTTCAGTAAATTCGTACAGAGTGGCAGTCATGGGGGCAAGCTCATGGTCTATAGTCATCTTGTCAAAAGTGGTCCCGAAGAGGAAGTTGACAGAGCTTCTATTATCAACCAGCATGAGCTTCAAACCATTTCTAAGTACAACAGCTCGCACCACTAGTGCATCACAGTGGGGTTAGTGAACTCCCATGGTATCTTCCTGGGAAAAGGTGATTGGTGGGGTACTTCCAGCGCTCTTACTGGTGTTGTTGATAAGGTAACTTGTCAATGAGAGATCTTTCGCTTCCCTTACATAGTTCCTTAGAGCATTTTTGGATTTTCCTCTATATGGACCGCCAATTATGGTGTCAATTTCTCTGATGGGTACGTTGTCAATATTAGCTGGGGGCTCTCTTCTAGGCCTTTGACCCCTTATTCTATTTCTGTCCTCCTCGTGTTTCCTTCGGGGCTACTCGTTTCGTCGATTCTTCCTTTCTTCATTGTATCGAGGTCCTCACCTGAACGAAGGGGCATTTGTCTGCCTACGGTGGATATTTCTATCCTCAGTAGGGGCGCTAATGGGTTCTCCATGATATGGCCTAGACAAACAATTCTTAGTATTGTAGCCATTGATTCGGTTGTACGTGCAATATTGCCTATCTATAGGCTCTCTTCCTTTGCCTCTACCTCTTCCTCTAGGTAGGTACGGTTGCCTGTGGGTATCAAGTCCAATTTCTTCATATGCCAGAGAAGGCACATCATTTAAGGTGGAAGTAGTCAGTGCCTGTCCTGAGGTGGATGCTATGGTGTGTCCCGCTTGGGTCCATTACTGGTCTACCAGATGGGATACAGGACCCCTCCGTTTTCTTTGGGGTAATGGGAGCCCCGTTGAGGTTCGATTTCGATGATCAATCAACTCCTCGTTGACGATTTCACTCATCATCATTTCCACTAAGACATCGTAGGTGGTGGGATTCTTGTTCCGCACATCCCTCTAAAACAGGGTATTCATGTTGAGGCCTCCCCTTAATGTGAAAAGGGACTCTCTATCAGTGACCTGTTCACAGTAAGTCATTTTGTCCGTAAAGCGAGCCAGGTAACTTTTTAGAGTTTCTCGTGCTTGTTGCCTCATGTCCTGTAGAATAGGGGTTTCTCCCTCTTTGCTTGACAAGTGCTGGTTTAGAAAGACCTTCTTTAGATCTGGCCAACTCCTGATACTGCCAGCTGGGATGTGACTATACCTGATCTCAGCAGCCCCTGTTAGCGTGAGGTGGAAAGCTCGACATTTCAGTGCTGGTGAGGCTCTTCGTAGAGACATTTGAGTCTTATA
>CAIGRF010035394.1:21794-50195 GCA_903798235.1 Fraxinus ornus | reverse complement strand
CCCGTCGGGGCGGGTTTTTTTGCCATCTCAACACCTCTGTGCTAGTTTGAAACGAAATTGTTAACTTTAAAAGAAAAATTCACTGTCAATCTATAAGAAAAAAAGGTTAAATGTATAAATAAGTAAATATGCAATAATTGAACAATATTTTCTTAAAGTTAAAAATATCTGATCTATGAATTTATCAGTTTGTCTCCAAGATGATGCAAAGGATCACGCCATCTTCAAATAAAGACGACGAATATAAATTTTACTGAAAAAAAAAAAAGAAAACACAACTATTTTATTTTCAAAGACAAAAATTATATATAAAATTTAAAAGAAAAGATTCATGCTTACCTACAAATATTTGCGTTTAAGGGATAATTCCCACATCGAATAAAGATGGAAATCATTATAAACTGGAGAGACTAAAAGAGAGAAGTCAATAAAGTTGTGTGTATTTTATAGAGAACTAAAGTCTCATATTTATAGGGAAGGATTAGGGATACAATAGTAATAATTTTTTAAGGTTGTAGAGGTACGATTGTCATTCATTAATAAACTTATCATTTATAACACTTCATTTTGAATGACACATTACAAAATTTTTGCATCGTTAAAATCTTGTCAAGAAAATCCAATAAGATGAAATTTGAGTTAAGGAAAAAGAGTACAACTGCTCTTATGATTTCGATTTTTGTATCAATCAATCTATGTCTTGTATGTCAATGTCTTCAATATGATGTCTTGTACGTCAACGTTTTCAAGAAAATTCAGTGGGACAAAAATTAATGACTATAATAACATGATAATTCAAAAAATAGCACTTGTTGATCTATTTTGGAGTTTCATACATATCAGAGTTATTACAAGGGTAAATGTCTTTTAAGTTATGGATATTCATTACATAAAGAATATATCTCATTAAAACTTTATTAGGAAAATCCCGTGGGAAAAATCCTAATGAAGGTAAAAGAGTACATTATTCTTTTAAATCCATCATAAAAGTTGTTTTATTAAAAACCTTGCAAGGAAAATTTAATGGGACAAAAACTTGGTCAAAGAAAAAGGTAGTACAACGTGTATTCACTTCTCCTCATGATAATATATTAATATTGCTCGAATTATATGTTCAGGCATATTAAGGGCATGTTTGGTACGGTTCAAAATCAGAATAAAATTGAAAATATAATCGTTATTGGGTCCCACTTGTCTGATAAAAGTCAACAATAACGGTTAATTTTTCAATTTTAATTCGATTTTAATTTCTACCAAACACCCTCTAAGTTTTTCCAGAATAGTATCAAAATCATACAAGAGAAATTGTCTATAATCACATTTATTACATGCACATCAAATTTCATGCATTATCACGCTAATGAAATAGAGACTTGTGATTACATTTATCACATGATAATTTATCAATTTATACAAGTTTTTGCGAAATTTAGAATGTGAAGAGTCATACATTTCATGTGACGACTTTATTTTTTTACTCTCATTTCGTATAATATACATTTTTAGGTGTTGAGACTATAAATCCAGAAACTTCAGGTTTCTTTAGTAAGTTTAATTTTAGTATGATCGCATCATTTTATTTGATCAATAATTATTTCGATCGATATGTTTTAACGAGATTATTTCGATTATTCTCTATTCATAATATGATGCGGTACATCATTAATAAAAGTGTTATCGACAAATTTTTCTTTTTCGATTCTATTATATTCTACAATGACATAACTTATTGAGATATCTCAATTTTCAACATATCACACACCTGAACTTCTTTTGTAGTTTTATAATTTGTTATGTCTAATACTAATCAAGAGTATATGTCTCTTTAATAGCACCATCTTTGCTAATTGCTCAAATTACGTTTGAAGATTTTTTATATTAGAATCGAATATCATCACATTTCAGGTATATCATAAATTTATCAAATATAATATTAACGAATTGTCTTTCTATGAGTTAATTCGAGTTGTGGCATTTAAAGCTGGTGTGAGTGATATTGTTGATCTCTTTAGTCAGTAAATGCATCTCAATGAATTATCTTTCGAATTATCTTTTGTGAGGATTTAGATAGTGATTCATTTGTATATTACCTTCGGCTTCCTAATTTATCCTCCTAATGATGATAGAATTGTCAAATCAAATTGACAACAAACTGCATTATAAAATATCACTCATTTGGGATAAGAGTCACGCTACGCATTTATTCTCAGTATTCTTTACTTTTCATTTTAGTGCATTGTGGTGGATCAATATTACATATATTGCACTATTAAAATAATTTATCGAAAAATTAGGCTCGTCTTTGACCATAAGCCAGTTATAACTGGGAAAACTATGACGTTTGTATGATGCGTCATTGCTTTTCCTAAACAAAAATGAAAAGTATTTTGTTCTGAATTAAATTAATTGGAGACGTTAAACAAACAATATTGTTAAATCATTTATCGACATCTCAACTAACACTTGCTAAAAAGTTGATATTTAAGATCACTAGTATTAACAAAAAATACTGTCTTGATTGTATGATCTATAAATTATAGAAAGAATAGAAGAAAAGATAGTAAATACAAATAATAGAATAGATAAAATACAATATGAGATTATAAATTTAGAGACAAAGGAAAACAACCTATAGATAATTATACAAAAAAATAATTATTTGGAAATACAAAATCAAGAAGAAATAATTTGTAAAATATCTAGTGTAAAGCCAACTAAAAGCCTCTAAATACCCATAGAAATACAAATATATGAAATGATAAAACCAAATTTAATAGATTTAATAGACACGGGTTGTACATACTTAGTTTCAGAAGACTATAGGTAGAAACTAGAATATGAATTAAGAGGAAGTCAAATGGTAGTAAAATGGGATTTGAAGAAAGATTTTTTGATGACTGTAAAATTAAATTTCAAGAAAGACAATATAATCTAACAACCATGTTAGTAAGTGAATTAATAAAAGACGAATTTGTTATAGGAATAAATTTTTTACTAAGTAGAAATGGAAGTTTAACAATTACCCCTGATGTTATAATTTTTGGAAAATATACTTCTATCATTAATACTATAGAATCATCTGAGTTACGAGCGAAGCATGGTGGACCCTTACATTCACAATCACAAAGAGAATCAGAAGATGAAAATTTAGATAATCTAAAATGTTTAAAACATTTATCTTTAGAAACCTTAAAGACTGACTTTATATCAAGAACCAAAGAATTAATATTTTTCAATAAAATATCATCTAAGGTATATAGTATAGATATAATTTTAGAATTAGTAGAAAAATATAAAGAGAAGACCCTATAAAATATTGGGATAAAAATAAAATTGAAGCCAAATTAGAAATCATAAACGAAAATTTAAAAATAAGAACAGCAGAAATCAAACATACTAATTAAGACATGGAAGACTTTTAACATATAGCTTAAAGAATTATTGGATTTAAAAGTAATAAGACCATCTAGATCAGCAGCCTTTATGGTGAGAAATCATAGCGAAATTAAAAGAGGAAAAACAAGAATGGTTATAAACTAAAAAAGATTAAATGATAATACTGTTGAAGCATATAAGATACGGGATAAAGATATGTTAATAAATAAAATACAAAATAGTAAAAATATATTTAAAATTTGACTGTAAATCTGGATTTTGACAAATAAAAATGGCATTAGATTTTATTCCTTGAACATCTTTTACTACACCACTAGAACATTTTAAATGATTAGTCATGTCTTTTGGATTAAAAAATACACCCTCTATTTTCCAAAGAAAGATGGATAGTATTTTTAATTCTTTTCCATTTATTTGCGTATATATAGATGATATTTTGGTACATAGTAAAAATAAGAAAGAATATATGAACTATTTAGATATAGTTTTAAATAAGTTTATAGAAAACAGTTTAACTATAAGTAAAAGAAAATGGAAATAAATAAACAAAAAATTGAAATTTTAGGAATAATTCTAGGAGAAGAAAAAATCCAGTTCCAACCACATATAGTACAAACAATTCTACAGTTTTCAGATAAAATAGAAGAAACCTAAAAATTACAAACTTTTTTAGGAATTTTGAATTATGCTAGACATTTTAATAAAAAAAATTAGGAAAGAAAGTAGAACCATTGTATAGTAAGTTATCTAGTAAAGAACAAAAATATTTTAGTCAGACAGATATATAACTAATTAGAAATATAAAAAAAGAATTTAAAAATTTACCACCATTAGAATTACCGTTAGATAGTGAACATAAAATAATAGAAATAGATGGATATGCACTAGGATGGGGAGGTATTTTATATTCCAAACCAAATAACTATAGCGATAAAAAGAAAGAACATATTTGTAGATATGCTAGTGAAAATATAAGATAAAAAGGAAAATATTTGACTAGTTTAGATTATGAAATAATGGCTATCATACATAGTATAGAAATCTTTAAATTATTTTTAAATACCGATTTTACAATTAGGACAGATTATGAAGCTATAATAAAACTTGTTAATTTTTTTTTAAATAAAATAAGACATAAAAGATGGTTGAAATTTATATAAGATATTAAACAGTTATAACGCTGATAATTTAAGCAGAGAAGTTATTAATTTTTTTAATCTATTATTTTCATGGTGCACATGGATCACATGATGATGAACTTTGGGAATGTAACTCTAAAAGTGGTCCCACAATGATCTAATCTCCGATTCAGATGAAATAATTTAGAAAGACTACTAGAAAGGGAACGTTATCTACTAAATAATCTCCGGATGGCACGTGAATCTAAACAAAAATTAGACCATTTTAGACACATTCATAATCAAGTAAAAGTAGATTTTTTTTTTTTTTTGCAATAATTAAAGATAGGAAGCATGATATATATAATTATTGACCAGAAGTATTGCAAAAAGTAGAAATATTGCCAAATCATCTTTTTAAAGGATTTTACCCATTGGAAGAAGCTTTACATTTCTGTAGAGAAATAGGATTTTAACTTTTATATATTTGAAAGGGTTAGACAGACTATTAAACACTATTCATCTGTCGTTTGCTTTTCATTTACGTCTTTTCTCCTTTAATGATTGCTTATATGTCCATCATTTCTATGTAGGCTTCTTCTAAGTCTGCATACATTTCATTAGTTTGGTCATCTAATATGTATTCTTCTTCTTTTGCATCCGATTGTCTTTCTGATAATTCATTATTTTTTCTTGAAAAGTCATCAGATATAGCTTTTTTTGTTGAATATTTTGTACTAAAATTTTTTCTATTTTAACTATTATAGTAAGATGTTCTTGACAGAAAATAACTTCATTGCTCCATTGTGCTACAAGTCTGAAATTATTATTTTGAACTTTCATTATTGTCACGGTCTTTGAGATTTGTCTTTCATAATCAATATGTCTAATTTTTATTTTTGTATTAGTTTTAGAGGAAGGTCTAAATCTTTTGGTTTCTTCGTATATTAAAATATGGTGATAAGCTGAAATTATTATACCATTATTTACAAGAGGTGGTCTGAAAATTAATTGAATCATTAAAGGGTGATCCTTTAAGTGACTTAAAATCTGTTTAAGTTTAGGTAGAAAGTTTCTGGAGGTTTTGTTTAGAATGTACCGTGTCTATCATGCCAAATTTTAGGGCTGGATAAAAAATGTCTCCTTCTTCAAAGATTGTTTTAAAGAAATTGTGGGATAATTTTGTCTAAGAAAAGCTGAATTAGTAGCTGATTCATATTTGGGGCCATGTTTAAGGAAGTGTCGATTTTGGTTGTGATAGTAACTTAGAATTTAAGAAAAATCGATAATCTCTTGTATGACTGACTCTTTTATAGCGCTTTGGACAATATTGTCACAATCATCAATTTTCTAATCTAATTCATATAAAGTCTTTGCTTGCCTTGCAGCTTTAGAATCTGTTAATTCGATAAATTCTTCTATTTTATTAGAATCATTTTTACTTGTAGATGCAATATCTTTAGAGATGGATCTTTCGACATCTCTAGAACTTAGTAATTTTAAGTTGTCTTGTAACTAGAGAATCTTATTTTGATATTTACTAATAGTCTGTTGAGATGAAGAGATTTCGGCTTCAAGGATTTGTAATCTTTCTTCTAATGATTTCTTTCTAAGATTTAAATTTCCAACATTGATCATAGTTTCACAACTATTACAAAGTTGTATTAATGAATATGATGCTTGAGACAATTATCAAGTAAAGAAAGTCAAAAAGTTGGAGCTTGAAGACCAAATTTTCAAAAAGAATTTTTACAACTATAAAGCAACATTTAATTCTTTAATTGTAAATTACACACAAGTAAGAAGTCAGTACTTTTCACACTTTCTCTTGTTTATAATTTTCATTTACTTTATTATTTTCGGGCAAGGCCAAAAAGAGAAAATACCAAGTAAGCGATTAATTTACTCAATAATTATATTTTATTTTCAAATATAATCCTAACACTCTTAACCTCTTCATTCTGGATTCCATAGCCAAAAAGATAAAGTAATAATCTGAGTTAAGTCGACTATTTTACTAATTAAGGAAGTTTGATCACGCATTTTAAATATGATAAAAAAAATCTTGGTTACAGTTTTAAGCCTTTTCAGAAGGTCAAGAAAAAAAGTTGGGAGAGTTAAAAAAAAGTATCAATGGAAATTAATTTGTTGAGCGGTAAAGTACTCTAAGGCCATCACACACACACACACACATTTCAATTTTTTATATTTTATGCCATTAGATAATTATACTTCAACTACTTTGTCTTGTTGTTCAGTAGATATATATACACACACGAAATTGTTCTCCTGCCCACAGTGAATATGATAAAACCGTCTACTTGCTAATGTGGCAAGAGAAAATTACTTACGGTTATCTCCAAATCTCTAAGTGGACAAGATAATACTTCCCACTGTGGGTAGGAGAAATTTTTTGTTTATATATAGGAAAAAAAATCCACAATCTAGGTATTAACTATGCCCAATTCAATTTCGAGTTTTAATGTTTCAGAATGCAAAATGCAGTGATAAATAAATAATTAAGAATATTTTATTAGTTAAATATATTAAGCTCACAATTATACAATCAATTGTCATAGGTGCGTACTTATATGTTACAATGTCACATATTATCAAATTAATTGATCACAAATTATTTCATGGTCACGATAAATTTTTTTTGATAAGTCAGTTTATTTCATTAATTACAAATCAAAAAATTTATAGGTCACAATTTATTTTCGATCATTAATTTTTAAATTAGTCGATCACAAATTATTTTTCTATTACAAATTTTGAATTTTTAGGTCATAATTATATAGTTGGTTACAAATAATCAAATAATTAGTCACAAATTAACCAAATAATTGGTCACATACCACCACCACCACTGCCACCACGATCACTTGAGACCATCCCATCCTGCTTCTGCCGCCGCCGCCGCCACCACCACCAACAAAATCGTCAATGCTAGATCCACTACCAATAAAAACCATCCCAACACCAAAACATGAAAACTACCACAGCTGCAATTTCGGCCACAGCAAAATCAGAAAAAAGACAAACAAGAAAACATAATTTTTGCAATGATCGACCCATCAACTAGAGGAATTGCTCGCTGCTGCGTGTGATGGTCGGCCCATCGACTCCGTAGCCGTATTGTGCACAGTGGCACTTGGAGAAATCAATCGTCACTTTGGAAAATGTAAGTGCTACGACGACACCATTACCGTTGCGTACGGTGGTTACTACGCTGAATTGCTGGGTTGTGAGTTGTGCGTGTGAGAGGGTGGTGGTTGTGGGATATGTTGAACTGGGTGAGATTTGTAGGGTTTCAGTGGGTGTGGGTATGGTTGTTAATTGAGGGAACTCAAATATTATTTTATTTTACATTGCTTTTAGAGCTTTCAAGCATTATATCAATACCTGATTTCTACATAAAAAAAACTTTTCACCTGAAATTTGGACTGTGAATTTGATATACATTGTAATTTCCACATATATATTTAATTTTGTTTGATAAAATCAAAAAATATCTTGTGAGGGAGAGGGTAGTGGCAAGGCCCACGTCTCGTTAAAGTTTGGCAATGGATAGCTTGACTCGTTCCATGAGGAGCCCTTGAGGAGAGACAAGCTCGTTAAGTCATACATATAAAGCTTCTTTTATAATTGAAACTTTGGACTTCTAAATTTCTTAAATTCGATTAAGGAATCTTGAAGCACGATTTGGAGTACAACAATATCTGTCCGTTGTTTGTCTGCCATACTTTGAATGATTGTCCTTTTCCACCCAACTTTTGAATTATGGACTATTACTTTAATAAAGTTACTAAGGTTTTTTGTCAGTTTTTATTGTCGGTACGGGTAGCAAGAATAATCTGTTTGGTGGCAAACACATATTGAAAAGAAATTCTTTTGATTTTTGAGCCCTGTATTTTCTTAATTCATCAAGAAAACTTTATTCATGTAGTCATTTGGAGGGGGTATTCCTTTGAGTTTATTTTTCAATTAAATCATCAATAGTATCGAGATCAAAGCACATATCTTCATTTCTTTGTTCATAATATGATGTATCAGCTTGAGAAGAACTTTTCGTTTTTGATTCAGACCTTTTTGAATGGGCTTCGGCCAAATAAGCAATTCTTTCAGAAACAACTTGAAGTTCTTCCAAATTTTTGCATTGACTTAAAATAGCCATGAGTCTTGATTTTTCAGCAAGGAAATGAGCACATCATCAATATAAACAATAATAAAATTTGAATAAGGAATGAAAATGTCATTCATAATTTTTTGAAATTCTGAAAGAGCATTTTTTAGGCCAAATGTCATAACATTCCATTCATATCGGCTAAAAGGAACATTGAACGCATTTTTGTATATGTCTTCTTCCTTAATTTGAATTTGTCAGAATCCTGATTTCATATCAAATTTTTAGAAGATGATGGCTTTGAACAACTTGTTCAAGAGATATTTCTTTTGAGGTAATGGATATCTAATGCATTGAAGAGCTGTATTGAGAGGTTTATAATTGATGGCTAAATGAGGGGCTCCTCATTTAGTTTCAACAGAATTGTTAATATAAAATGTCGAACAACTCTATAGTGATTTACTTGGATGGATAAGTTTTTTATTTAGTAAATCATTGATTTCCTTGATATAGTAATCAAGTAATTCTTTATTCATTTGAATATGATGGGATTTTAATTATAACATTCCAAAAACTTATTATCAAAAAGAAAAATAAGATGAACCATAATTCTTTTGGGAATCATGATGTTTGAATGTAAAGGATTAACTTTAACCAAAAGACTTTCATCTCTTGGGAAAGATCTTAATGCCCGAATATTGAGTTGAGTATTCAAAAGCTTATAATATATTCTATATATTAAAATAAAATCTCTTGATCTATCATTAACATCAAAATTCTTGATTTGAATTTGAAGATTTAGAGTATTCAAAATAGTTCCATCTTCAAGGCTAATTGAAAAATTTGGATAGCAATTTGAAAATATAGGATCACTCTCGAGGTTAAACTTGAGCATGGAGAGTAATGAATGCTCAAATCTTAAGAGTCTTTTGTCTCATAAGGTTAAAAGAACAGAAATGTCTAGCCCAAGTCTAAACAATGGTTTTATAGCAATTTGAAGAAGCCCAACACGAAGATATTTAAATTTCTTCTCATGGGCTTGAATAGTTTCTTTTGAAAAAGATTAATGGAAATAGCTTGATTCTTGATGAGAATGGTTTGCTCCAAAGTTTTGATAACATAATTTTGAGTAGAATTAAATTTTTCTATCTCATAGATAGAACTCTTATCTACTTTTGGGATAATCCAATTTTGAAATCTCTGCTCTATATGAGCTATTTAAAGTTCATTTGAAATAAAGTCATTTGATGCAGATACACGATTTTGGTCTAATTCTTCATTATCATTTTGAAAAAAGTTTTGACATATTATCTCTATTGTTGTTTGACCTACTACATTTGCTAAATTAGTATGACATAAAAGACATAATTGCATATATGCAAGAAAATAGTAATTTTACTATTGAAGACAAAATGCAACGCTTCAATAGACGTCCATACAACACACCAACTTAACCTTTGACACCGTGTAATCAATAGTTTGACACTATTCACTCACTCTAAACTCTTGTGGCTCTTATACGAAAGAGGCACAGGGAAAGGGGAGACGTGCAAGAATATAGAGAAATGAAGAAATTTAATCTAAAGCTTTCTTTAAATCCTTCAATTGTAATTTTCGATTTTTAAATCTTGTAATTTCAAAAATTTTACATCAATAAAATTAAATTTCTTCATTTCTCTATACTCTTGCACCCCTCCCCTGTCCCTGGACTTACACACACACACACATCACCTCTCACCAGGCCTCTTTGGTACACACATGCACATTAGTCATGGGAAGGGTCCAAAGACCGAAACGAGTTTGGCTCATCGGTCAATGATCGAACCAAGCCTGGCTCTGTTTATCACGTTGCACACCCCTAACCATTCTAAATGCAGATGACACATTGCACATGCTTAACATATAAATCAATAGAATAACCCTTCAATCTCAAGACACCAACAATATTCCAGTTTAACAACTATCCAACTTCATAAATTAAAACAACCCATAAAATCCTAAAATACAAAAACAATGTACTTTCTAATGAAATCTAAATATTTGTAACTCTTTTCTTTAGAGTATTTTCAAAAGACTCTTTAAATATGAGATGCTCTCTATTTTAAAGAGTCAACATTTAAAATCATGCTCCAAGAGATTCTTTAAATTAAGCCCTTGTTTGGGCCACATTCTTTTTTTCATTCTCATTCTTCTACTCATTTTCAACCACACATTCTTCAATAAAATAATATTTACCATCACATGAATAACTTTTTCTTCTTTTTTAACCACATATTCCCCATCACATCAACCAAAAAATGCATTCTTTTGGAAATAATGTGCACCAAACGGGGGCTAACATTTTAATTTAGAGAGTGTGTTAGACTCTCCAAATTTGAAGAGCCAAACCCACTATCTATAATTAAATGCATTCAAAGTGTTTCAATTTTCAATGTAAGAATAATTAAATACATTCATAAAGTTTCAATTTTCAATATAGGATATTAATTAAATAATCTAAATAAAAGCTAGTTAAAATAAAAGATAAAGAAAAATAATAACTTTTTTTTAGGAGATGTAAAATTAAGTGTTAAATATAAAGAGTTTGTTAGAGTACTTCAAAATTTTAACTCTTTAAATTTATAGATATTTTTCAAATGATAGAATATGTTCTTTAAAAATAGAGTCTCTTGGAGATGCTCTTACTCTTTCTATCCAAGCATCATCACTATCATTTTAAACACCCCAGACAGCCCTGCATCAATTACCTCAAGGTTGGAATTTTTGAAAGAGCGAATAAATTTAATAAGCTAGATTGCAACGAATTAACATAATTTTAGACGGAAATAATATTGAATCCTCACAAGCATAAACATAGTGGAGCGAAAACAAGGTCATTGTAATCTAACTTGTAGGAATAATGTTTAGGCCCTATTTGTTTCGAATTAAAATTAGATTTTAATGTAAGTCAAAGTCAAACAATAAATATTAACCACATCTTTCATTGGTCCTTTAGCTTTTCAACCACACATTTCAAAAAATTTCTATCACAATCTACTAAAAATTTAATTTTAATCCCCACAAAATACCTACTTAATCTGTAGTACTAATATCTTTAGTCCGTTTCACAACCAAAATCCCAACTATGATTGCTTCGAAAATATTCTGTAACATTGAAACATGAGATGACTTCAAGACGGAGTTGATTCAGTTGAAGACAAAATTCTTCCACAGAAATGTGTTAAAAGAGGCCCATGAATCTCAAGCCCACCATCGGTGACTGCAAAATTTACCGTAGTCACGCCTCAAATTTTTAGTATAATACAGGAAGACTTGTTCTCTTTCACTTATGGGATCCAACGTTGGGCGAGAATGGAGTTGCTAATGCGGGACATGAAGTTGTCAACATGGCTGAGACCATTGCATTTGCGGTAGTGGAGCTCTTGGTGGATTAACAAAAGAATGAGGAACGTACAATGCTTAAGGAGATGCGGGGTATCCATGAGCAAGGAGGGATAGAACTCGATTTCTTAATGATATCATTTTTGTGGCATTTCAAACATTTTGAAGTCATGTTGTATTAAATTTTGCTTTTGGTTTTTTGTAGGTCAAAGCCCTGACTTTAAATGCACATGTGATTAAACGTGTGAAGAACATGGCTAAAGTAATGATATTGGAGTAAAAGTGTCAAGCCTCGAGAATCGAAAGAATCTTGGTGGATGAAAGGATGGGAGTCTAGCCAAGAACGTACAAATACTTATAAGTAGAAACAAGCCTCTTGTTCGAGCAAGAGCAAAGTATAACATAGAGACGACATATTTTTGAAGATTTCCTCACTTGAGCGGAATGCATTCCTCGCAGGAGCGTTACACTTGAAAGTGGCCAGATCCAAAATATGGTAGCTTAAGTTCTGGGAGCAATTTGGAAAGTTGTCCATCATGGACAGGTTATGCAGGAGCTCCAAGAAAGAGCCTTCGTGTGTCCATTATGAATAATTCTAAGCTATGAGTTATCCCATGTTATGGATTATATACCCATAACATAACCCATATTTAAATACAAATCCATTTCTTTCTACGATACCTTATACCTGCCAACCAGAATTTCGTGAAAAAGCCCTGTACTTTGGGTCCCTTTTTCCCTTTATTGTCCATCCCGTTTTATGGGCAAAGCCGACATTTCAACTATCATTGGTGGGCCGAAGTCCCTCATGTAGGAAAAAAAAAATAGGAGCCTGTTTGGGAGGGCTAAAATATCGATTAAAATTAAAAAAATATGATCGTTATTAAATTTCACTCGTCTAATAAATTCATTTTTTTAATTTTAATTCGATTTTAATCTGGGGGTAAAGAAAAGGATTAAAGCCAAAAATCGTGTTCTTCCACTCGTCCCATTGTCTCTTAATCCCTCCTCCGCCTTCGATCTCATTTTCAATTTGAGTTCGAATTCAATTCAATTTCTGCTTTTATAATTTAATTCATTGCCAATTGGATAAAGAAATTATTTTTTCCCACAATTTAACGTAAAATCAGTTTTTTGTTTCTTATGTCCAAAAAAGCTGATCAGGATTCAGAGCCGGAGAGAGAGAAATAATTAGTGGGAAGAAGAGAGAAATGGGATCGGGTGCTTTAACCAGATCTGGATCTGTCCTCATTTTCGTATTCAGTGCTTTGATTGCCTTCAAATTCATTCAATTCACTCTTTCACCTTTTCCTAGACGATAACAAGAAGCAAACTTGTATTCTCTCTCTCTAAATTTCCACAGGTCAGGATTTTGACCTATTATCACTGTCCTATTCCATTCTGGTACTTATGTTAATTGTTTTGAATCCAATGACGCAGTGATTTCATTATGCAAACGGGTTTTGCTTTTTGTTTTGCAGTTCTGGCTTTTCCTTGGAGGCTGTGGACGGTTGTTCTTTTATGTGGAGCAGTGATTAATTCGTCATTATTTATGCTAATTTGGTCGCTGCAAAGGTAAAGTTCAGGTTGGGTCAGGGTTTTCAAGAATTAGGAGGAATTTCGGTTGTTTTGGAGGAAAAATACTCTGCTGCTTCTTATTGGATTTTTTGGGTACATTTTGTTCCCAAGTACGCGAATTGAACGGCTGCAAATAAAGGGAAACTATAGAGTGAATATTATTGGCCGCCACATTGTGTATATTGTTGGTTTAAGAGTTGGGAAATTTTATAGTGGTTTTTAATTGGGGTGAGAAGGGAAGGAATACACTCTGGGCGGTCAATTTTTGTTGATATTTTGGGATTTTAGTAATTATTTAGTGCAGGGCATAGTTATGCTATTCTCCAATGCTTTATCTTCGGTTGTGGATCCTCTATGTCTTCCGGCAAGCCATTGTTGTCTACCTCTGAACCGTCATCTGGGCCAAGACTTCACCATTGCCTGCACTCATCACTGACAATCGGCTCACTGGGACGTCTGTGTGACAACACATCGATCTTTTCATCTGTTACTGATGAGACGCAAAATAACAATTTGTACGATCTGAATGAAGAATTGGAGGAAGACTTGAAGGAGGAATTTGAAGAAGACATTGCCCCATTAGGAGGTGTTTAAGGGAACCTTCAAACCAGAAATGAAGTTCAAGTCAGTTGACCTTCAGGTGCAACTCTCCCTACATGAGAGGAAACGCCTTGTGTCATGGGGTGTTGTGACGGATTGGCAGAACATTTGGACTATGCATGAAGTTTCTGGGGCTTCATCTCGAGCCATTTCTTCTGGGGTCCAGGATAATTTGAACAAGTCCCGTAGGTCTGAGAGGTTCCTTCAGATAAGCATGCAGCTTATAGAAAATTTAGCACATCATGATAACACTAGGTTGATCCATATAAATGATCCTGAGAGGACTAATGATACGTCTGAGTTTACTGGAAATGAGATCCGGACCAGTAAATATACATTCTTTAATTTTTTGCCTAAGAATCTCTTCATTCAGTTCCACCGGGTTGCTTATTTGTATTTTTTAGCTATCGCTGCTCTGAACCAACTTCCACCTCTTGCTGTCTTTGGGAGAACAGTATCCCTTTTCCCTCTTCTGTTTGTGCTTACTGTGACAGCTGTAAAAGATGGTTGTGAGGATTGGCGAAGACACAGATCGGACAAGAATGAGAATAACCGGGAAGCTCTGGTTCTTCAATCTGGCGAATTCCACCCAAAAAGATGGAAAAAGATACGAGTTCACAGCCAACTTGGAGATAAATGGGCAGAGGTTTCCTCTCAGCCAATCAAACATTATTTTGCGTGGTTGTCAGCTTAAAAACACAGAATGGGTGGTTGGCGTAGTAGTTTATGCTGGACAGGAGACAAAAGCTATGCTGAACAGTGCAATGTCACCTGCTAAACGAAGCAGACTGGAAACCTACATGAACCGTGAAACATTTTGGTTGTCAGTTTTTCTTTTAATCATGTGCCTTGTTGTAGCTATTGGGATGGGTTTATGGTTAAATTGCCACAAGAGTCAGCTTGATACATTGCCTTATTACCGAAAAATATACTTTGAGAAGAAGTTCGGGAAAAAGTACAAATATTATGGAATTCCAACGGAGACTTTTTTCTCTTTATTGAGTTCTATCATCGTGTTTCAAATAATGATTCCGATATCTCTTTATATCACCATGGAGCTGGTTCGTTTGGGACAATCATATTTCATGATTGGCGACAGGCGTATGTATGACAGTAGCTCCGATTCAAGATTTCAGTGCAGATCCTTGAATATTAATGAGGATTTGGGACAAATACGCTATGTATTTTCTGATAAGACGGGCACACTAACAGAAAACAAAATGGAATTCAGAAAAGCAAGTGTCTGGGGAAAGAAATATGGTAGCACCCTCTCTCTGGATGGATCACGTGACAAAAATATTGGAGGTTTGACATCTAACTTGTTCTGTCATTTTGGTTTATTTTGTACTTTCTATAGTACACTGATGGTGGCCGCCGAACTCAAATGATCTGTTTTGAAAATTGTAAATATATCTCTATAAATTGATGTTTTAATCACTATCATATCAGATTTGGTTACACTGAAAATGTTTACATTCTTTTCACTTCTTTCACTTGTTTTTCTGTGGTATTGGTAAAGCTCAGATATTTTTTATTTTTAATTTCTTCACCAATTTAGCAGAAATCTGGAGTCATTGTGAGATTATAGTTTTTATAGTTTATTCTTGATTCCCTTGATATAGTTGTGATAAGGTTTTCCAGGTTCTATCTGGCAAGGGTATTTGCTTGTTGTGGAATTGTGGTGTTGATTAGTTTCTATTTGTTTAGAAGGAAACATGGGAAATGATCATTATAGAGAAAATTAAAATCTCAAGCTATGAGAGAAGATGAAAATCTATCTTAGGTCTCGTCTCAAAGAAACAAAATCCATATAGTTTGGTTTTATGCTTCATTTTCTTATTGTTCATTGAGTTTGACCCAATGACATGAAAATGATGTATATGTCTTCCGGGGAAAAAAATTGACGAGGATTATCAGGCAACAGGATAATATGGGCATTTTGTTTTCCTAATTTTATGTTGAACAAAATATATCCTTAGATTTGCAAGCTAAGAAGTACCGATACTTGTAAACTCAATACTACTAGTATTCGATACGTATTTTAAGTTTGGATACTCTCCGATACCCTTCGATAGAGGTGTTAATCCGGGTGGCTCGGGCCGGGTCGGCCCACCAACATATGAGCCCGGTAACGGCCAGCGTGAAAAAAAGTCCATCCGCTAAGGGCTACGGCCCTATTACGGGTCGGCCCACAATTTTGGACTACAACTCAGGCATGCCCGCCGACCTATGCAGGTCGAGCCCATGCGGGTCACGGGTCACTGTTTGTTCCTGTTTGACCCGTATAATTGTATAAATAAAATTATAAAAATATAGAATTTTTCATATTTATAGCAAAAACTTTTTTTAAAAAAAAATATAAACTAAGAATTGAACAAAATGATAAATTCATATTTATACCAAGAAATGTTTACATAGAATTCAAATTTAATGTTACATGAATTATTTATAACTTTGCAAAGTTAAATTTAACTTAAACAAATAACAACTAAATGCATTTCTAATTACTATTATCAAATATTTATAGTATAAGTACATATCTCATGTAGTTTGACACCTACTTAACTATAATATTTAATTTTTTTTTACGGGCCTCAGTTAACCGTTTAACTATAATAATTAATTTTTTTTATTTTTTTTTTCCACGGGTCACGGTTAACCGCGGCCCGTGCAGGTGCAACCCACGAAGCCCGCGGGTCACACCTCCTTGACCCGTGAACCGCCCGCTCGGGTCACGGGTCGGCCCGCAATCCCGGGTAGATTCGGGCCGGTTTTCACGGGTCTGGTCGATCCGTCCGTCTTGACACCTCTACCCTTCGATACGTACAGAATACTTTTTTTTATTATTTTATATTTTTTAAATTTTCGATACGTATTGGATACATATTTTTTAATTATTTTTGATACATATTCTATACATTAGGACACTTGAAAACCTCAGGGCCACTGAGGTAAGTACCGGCTGTAAACTTCAGGGCCCCGTGAGATTAGTCGAGGTGCGCACAAGTTGACCCGAACATCCACGGTTATCAAAAAAAAATTAGGACACTTGAAAAAGGGTGTTATTGATTTTAAACTCTTTTAAAACTCACTGTTAATGACTATGGATTGAAAAAGTTTTTTTTTACTTTATTGAATATTAATAATATTTAATGAAAGTACACAATTAGAGTTTTAAATTAATTAACAACTAGACTTTTTTTTATTGAAAATACACATTATTATTTAATCTTTTAATACCGTGAAACTGTTTTAATAATTGAAAAATACATCTTTATTATTGAAAATATATAGTAATTAATATTAAATGATTAGAATGTGTATTCTTTTGTGCAATCTATGAGAAAGAATAACTCCACAAGGAACTGAAGAATTGGTTTTCATTCATGGCAATCTACGTCTTTTATCAAGAAATTTAGTTTTATATTCAAAAGAAGAATCCAAAACATAGGACATTGTCGGAACTCACTTGATACTCTTGAAATTGTTGGACGGCTTGATGTTGCTAATTTATCATTAGATGAGCCAGAATTGGATAGTTATTTTTGATGATAATGAAGAAGCTGATATTGATGTTGAAGAAATTGAAGTTGGGGTAATTAAGGATTAAGATAAAATGTTTTAGTATTTTATTTTATTTTTATTATTATGATTCTGTTTTTTTTTTTATAACACATATCGACGTATCTTAATTTTTTAAAAAGCTATATCGATGTACCTGTATCGTATTCAAACTACATATCCGTGCTTCTTAGTCTTCAAGTGGACGATACATGGTAGACTTTTGTGAAAAAAGAAGATTGTGAACACCACCAGATTACTGGATATGATCATATTGCGAATCAAATATGAAAGATTTTTGCTTTCACTTGGCACTCCGAATTTGTATCCACTGTCTCAATCTAATGCTTAAACTTCCAGGGTGAATATTAAAATCCTCCAAATGTAGCACATCACTTAATACAGGCATGACCAAGGTAGATGGTGTCACAGCGAAGTGCCTGACAATGATAACAGTTATCACAACATCATTTCCCTTCCTGATTTCCTTTTACGCATCCAATTCCTTTTGGTCTACCCTTTTCACTCTATTTTGTTTCATGTCACTAGAAGAACACCTGTAGTTTCCTTGTTAGTTCAATCATGCTGATCACACAGAGTTCCTCACGTGAACCAAGTAACTTAAATACTTGTTGGCTCCACACGTTTATATACACATCATATGCTTGTTTATAATCGTATGTGTTCATCGTCATGATTGATAGCCAAAGAAAAATGCATTGATTAACATATATCATTGTAATAAATCTACAATTGTGCAGCGGAAGCTGTCTTGGAGGGTAGAAGAAAATGGAAGCTCAAATCTGAAACTACCCCTGATACAAAACTCCGCAAATTGTTGCATAATGATTTTTCTGGAGAAGAAAGGATTGCTGCACACGATTTTTTTCTGACACTCGCAGCATGTAATACTGTTATTCCTATTCCTTCTCAATGTCCATCTTCCAGTGACACTGACAGTACATTTGGGGCCAGTTATGGAATCATTGATTATCAGAGTGAATCTCCTGATGAACAGGCATTGGTTGCTGCAGCGTCTGCCTATGGGTATACCCTTTTCGAGCGGACATCTGGGCATATTATGGTTGATGTCAATGGTGAGAAATCAAGGTAGAAGCCTCTTCTGCTTCAATTTCTTTACTTCCATGCATTTCGCACTTTATGTTGAAATATTGTTTTAATTCCACATGGCAGAGATGATATGCAGTACACTAGTGTGATTTTATCTTGTTCTCTATAGTACAACACCCACAACCACTTTTCTATGTTTTTTTTTTCATGTCTGTAATTGAATTAAGTCTGATCAACGTATCTACTGTGTCAAATTTTCAGTGGCTTCACTTAATACTCCTGCATTTCTTTCATCGTCAAATTTCAAGTTGATGTTCATGCTTATCATTTCTAATTGTGCAATGCAGGTTGGATGTTATGGGTCTGCATGAGTTTGATAGCGTGCGTAAAAGAATGTCTGTTGTTGTCAGATTTCCAAATGATACTGTAAAGGTATTGGCGAAGGGGGCTGATTCATCTATGTTCAGCATTTCAAAGACAGACCATCCTGATGATAATCATACAAAACATGCTACACAGAGTCATCTGAATGAATATTAATCTGAAGGTTTGCGTACCCTAGTTGTTGCTTCTAGGGACCTTTCAGGTGAAAAACTCGTGGAATGGCAGTGTATGTAAAAAGATGCAAGCACATCCCTGACGGAGAGATCTATAAAGTTGCGTCAAACAGCAGCTCTTATAGAATGTGACTTGACCCTGCTTGGGGCCACTGCAATTGAGGATAAGTTACAAGAGGGTGTACCAGAAGCCATTGAGTCCCTGCGGCAAGCCGGAATAAAGGTGTGGGTTCTTACTGGAGATAAACAAGAGACAGCCATTTCTATTGGTCTATCCTGTAAACTCTTGACTGCAGATATGGAACAGATTATTATAAATGGAACTTCTGAGAGTGAATGCAGAAAACTTCTTTGTGATGCCAAGGCCAAATATTGTGTGAAATCTGCAAATAGCAGTGACCAGATATCAAAATGGAGAAAGAATACTGAAAATGATTACCTTGAGATTCCTCTTGGCACAAAGTTATCTAGTTTGCAACAACAGCATGCAGAACGGGAAGAAGGAGCTTCTTTTGGACCACTAGCACTTATAATTGATGGGAATAGTCTGGTTTACATATTAGAGAAAGATCTAGAGTCTGAGGCACGTGTACTTTCTGCCTTTTTGGTTATCTTCTGATGTTTTGATATGATTTATAGCGTTCCGCATACTTGATTTTATTTATCGGATTCTTGAATCTGTTAGCCTGTCAAAATTGCTTGAGTTGGATATAAATGTGCAAAGTTCTGTCGCTTTTGTTGGCTCTATGAAATTACACATATAACTTACCAAGCTTCTCATTTGGTAATTTTCATGGTTTACCAGCTATTCGACCTCGCAACTTCGTGCAAAGTTGTGTTTTGTTGTCGTGTAGCGCCATTGCAAAAGGCTGGAATTGTTGACCTGATCAAATGTCGCAGTGATGACATGACACTAGCTATTGGTGATGGTGAGTTGGTTACCTAGGATTCATGTGGCATTGGCTGGAGGAAGTTGCGTTTGAGTTTTGGTTAATCCTTTGAAGGCTGCATTTGTTTATATATTTGTGCTGGTGTCTTTCATTTTAGGTTGTTTTTTGACTTGCTTTAATCCAATTGACACTGTATTTTTGTAGGGGCTAATGATGTTTCCATGATCCAAATGGCGGATGTTGGTGTTGGAATATGTGGCCAAGAAGGGCGTCAAGCCGTAATGGCTTCAGATTTTGCAATGGGACAGTTCAGATTTTTGAAACGATTGCTTTTGGTGCATGGACATTGGAATTATCAACGTATCGGTTATCTGGTTCTTTATAACTTCTACCGTAATGCTGTTTTCGTGTTGATGCTTTTCTGGTAAGCTATTATCCTTGGTCTTTATAAATTCAACCGTTTGATGATGACGTTCTAATCCTTGCTTCTTATTACAAATTAATTGAAGGCAATTAGGCGTTCAATTGTCTAGTGTTATTGTTACGAGTTATCCTATTATACGATTAAAATTCTTGTTTGAGCTTAAATTTGCATCACATGCTCAATGAAATTGCTGATGCATAATGAGAACTGCCTAGAGTTGACGTTTCAGCTCATGCATTTATTTTAATTTCCAGGTACATTCTGTATACAGCTTTTTCAACAACTTCTGCACTGACAGACTGGAGCAGTGTTTTTTATTCGGTTCTATATACGTCACTACCTACTATCGTTGTCGGTATTTTGGACAAGGACTTAAGTCACAAGGCATTATTGAACTATCCAAAACTCTATGCTGCAGGGCATCGACAGGAGAGCTATAATATGCCCCTCTTCTGGATCACTATGCTTGACATGCTTTGGCAGAGCCTTGTTCTCTTCTACATACCCTTGTTTACGTATAGGGATAGCACCATTGACATATGGAGTATTGGCAGTTTGTGGACAATTGCAGTTGTTATCTTAGTCAATATGCAATTGGCAATGGACATTCAGCGCTGGGTGGTTGTTACTCACATCTCATTATGGGGATCAATAATTATCACATATGGTTGCATGATGGTGCTTGATTCTATACCCGTGTTTCCTAATTACGGGTTAGCTTAAATATTAAGTTTTCAAGAAAATTCAGTGATATTAATGTTTATCTGTTACATTGTAATTTCTTTTTAAGGCTTATGATACGAGTGATTATTGTTTTCATTGCAGCACAATATACCATCTGGCGAAGTCACCAGCTTATTGGCTCTCCATTTTGTTAATAATAGTTGTAGGATTGCTCCCTCGTTTTGTTTTCAAAGTTTTGCAACAAATTTTCTGGCCTTCAGATATCCAAATCGCCAGAGAAGCAGATATACTGAGAAAAAGACGGCGTTTTTTGGGTCAAAAGACAGATCAGGTTTCAAGCTGACATGCATGCAATCTTCATTGTTTCAGTTAACTCTATCGTGGTAAAGCTCCCCTCTGGTTTGTCCATATATTGCTTCCCTCGGTCATTCAGGTGTAGAAGTTATTGGTAAGTTTATGTATCTTATTTAATTGCACAGCAGACCTTTTTCCATTTCATGTTATGTAACCAATGGTTGATTGCTCTCTCTCATCTTAAGTACTTATCAAACTATGGTTGACATATGGTCCTAGTGCCATTTTTTGTGGTTGTAGATCTAGTGACACATTGCATATAGTAATTGATATTTGCCGCATGACATATTGTTCTTGTTGTTTAGATTTCTGTGGCATTTCCTCGCAAATCTGACTTGCCAATTTGATAGATCCTAGCCCTTAGGGACTATAACTCCTTTTACAATAATCAATTGAGACTGGACTGTTTTCTTTTTCTTCTTTATGTATTGCAATCCTTGTCTTTTCGACAGCAACTATACAGATAAGAAGAGAACTTTTTATTGCACAAGCATGTGGTAGGGGGGATATATTTCTGTTAGGAGTTGGCAGAACACAATTCTTAATGATCTTTGCCCCCTTTTATTAGAAAAGTGAAGTAGAGATAAGCTTCAAACAATTCAAAATTTTTAGGTATTAGTATTATTCTTGCATGATTTTCATGAATGTATTTATTGTTCAAAATTTCATAGCTGGACTCCATGTTTGCTTTAAGAACTCGAAGCCAGGGGGTATTTGTTGTTTCTCTGAGAAATCAATTATCTTCTATGATCATCCATTTCACACTTGTTTGGTCATCCGTTACTCCAGATTTTTATATGAATATAGGTACAAAAGTTTTGTGCATTGTACTCATCGTGTTTGTAAGGTTTTCCTGCTTCTTTCTTGGGATTTTCTTAAATCATTGCTTTTCAGCGCTTCAGGTTGTCTACATGACTTGTTGCCAGCACATGAACAAGTAACCAGACTCGAAAAATACTTGGCTTGATAGAAAAGTGAGAGGGGGGCCGACTCCAATCTGTGTTGATAAAAAGAGGTTAAAGATCAAATAATCCGGTTGAGGAGAAATAGTGACAAAACCAGGAGGGGGTGTGCTTCGATATTAGCTTGCATGAAGATTGTATTGTGATACATGCAATTTCAGGCCAGTACTAAGAACATGAATCTCGAGTAATTTTAGTTATGCCCCGGAAGAAAGCAGGAAAAAAAAAAAAAAACGGAGGGAAAGAATCAGAAAAGAGAGGAAAAAAATAAGAAATAAACCTAATTATAAAAAGTAGGCGTTGATTTTACAGTGTGTTTTACTGTTCTAGTAGTGTGACGAATGAAATAATTTTTATTTTATTCATTCGAAATATGCCAGGTTATGCATGTTTTTAGTCCCTTGGTGGTGTGAGCTGAGAAAGTCCCTTTTAGCTGTCACCATTATCAGATTGATTTAGCAATGTTTATATATAATTTCAATATTTCTGTAATTCCTTTTTAACATATTCGTTATTAATTTTATAATACTATTAACGTTAATAATAATATAAACTATGCTTTTTAGAAGAGGTAATTCAAGAGAAATAAGTAGTAAAAGTATCTCAGTTTTTTCAAATAAGCTGATGGCGATGTTAAGCTCATGTTTATAAATATTCAAGTCACTTTTTATTAACACATTTGTAATAATCATTTATTTCTATTAATTTATGCCCCTGTTTGAGCTACGTTATTTTTAACATTATTCTATTCATTTTCAATCACACATTCTTCAATAAAATAATATTTTTCATTACATCAGTAACTTTTCTTTCATTTTCAACCACATATTCCAAATCACATCAACAGTAAAAATACATTCTTACTTCCAAAATGTGCACAATACAAACTTGAAGAAGCGACTGTGTAATCTCTTCTATTATTGCTATGCGTGATAGTATTGATGAAGAAAAAGTACGTGAATACAATAATACTGGAGATTATAATTTATACTAGTCGTTGACACGTGTGTTGCACAAATTTTGTATTTGTTGTGTTTTTATTAGTGTAGAAATTGTAGATTTAAAAAAAAAAAAAATTGTTTTAAGATTTATTGGATTATTTAAATATTTCGAAAGGTTACTCGTGTTATGTGAACAAACATTTTCTTTTAACTCTCTCACTCTAAATATATGGGTTTATAAACGAGAAGAAAAAATGATGCAGAGAATAAATACTTAGGGTGTATGTTGGAGCCACATTATTTTGAAAGAATGTATTTTAGAATAGTAGATTGGTGGAGATTGTATGATTGAAAAAGAAGGAAAAGTTATTGATGTGATGGAAAATATTATTTTATTGAAAAATGTGTGGTTGAAAATGAGTAGAATAATGAAAATGAAAATTATAATATGTACCAAACATGGGCCTAATTATTAAGTATGATGTTGTTTTTTTAAGCATATACACAAGAAGTCAGCTTATTATATACACATAAAATCTTGTATCTTTTGATTCGATGATATCTGAGTTTTGGAGAAAAATGAGAGAGAAGAGAGAGAGAGAGAGAGGCTGGATCAATTGACATACTTTAGTGAGTTTTGCATCATTTCAACTTCCAAGCTATTGGGCTTCACAGTTTTAATAAATGACTAAAAAGAGTCCAATTTTCACTAATTGAAGATAATGTCAAAATCAACTATTCACGAAGAAGGAAATACACATGGAATAGGGGGTTAAGATGGAAAAAGTAGAGTTTATTTGATTTGATGCATAAAGTACAACAAATTAACGAAGTTTTCATAAACCATTTATTTATTTTAAATTTTTCATAAATTATTTATTTGTTTAATGTTGTTATGTAAATGACCTGCCCCTTTGAAACGGGATCGATCTGTCTAGGTCGCGGGGGTCGAGCGGCTCGGGGGCAACAACCCGAAAGGTGGGGATCAACCTGCTTAGTCATGTCACGGGGGTTCGGGGGGGGCAAAGCCCCAGACGAGGATTGACCTGATCGGTCAGGTCGTGGGGGTCGAGGGACATCGCCCCTCGTGGGGGTTTTGGGGGCAACGCGTCCGACGTGGATCGACTTGAGGGAGCAGCGCCCCTCGTGGGGCTCGGGGGCAACACTCCTAAAAAGAATTTCGATTTTTGTGTTTTTTTAATGAAATTGTCATTTTTTGGCCCTCTTTTGCTATGTTAAAAAGAAAAACTAAATATTTAAGCTATTCTTTAAGCATATAAGCAAAAGCAACTTCTCAAATCCCTACACTTCATTATAGAAGCATGAAATGTGCAGAATTACAAAAAATTCATATTCAGACATCGCAATCTGAATCAACATTACCCTCACGAAATCTGTAGACTAACAAAGATTTTATTCAATGAACCAAATCCACAATACGTTAACAGAAATAAACGACTGTTCGAAATTATATTAGATTCAAATGATCTCTACAACCAACAATAAAGATGTTATATCTTCCTCATGTTGATAATAGCACTTTGTGGCCCTGAATAAAGTCAGAAAATATTCTANATAGTGAACTACCTTCAGATTTTTGGATTTCACTATCTGTTGGTAGTGACTTATCGGATCCTGCTGACATATCTAGTTTCCTTGAACAATGAAAAGTGACTGAGCCTGATGTTCGTGCATGAATCCTGCCAGCAGAATGTGTAATCAAAGGAGATCTTGGTGGTTTGTAAGTTCCATTCCCTCCTGTCATTTGCTTCCACTCATGAAATGCTTTAAGAGACAAAATGCAATCGACAACCTTTGATGACCCCTCTTCCAAATTTTCCTGAGAACATATATTAGTTAACTTGCTTATGAGTTCAAAATGAGTACTTATTAGGTGATGCAGCAAAGAGGCTTGGAAATTTTACCCTTTCAAAAATAGAAGCTTCAAAAACAGGTAGTTTCAGTTCTTGCACGGCTACTAAAAAATTACGAACATTCTCAAAATATTGATAGGCAGGCAATGGCTTTGAATCCCATGGCGGTAACTGTGAAGATGAGTTAATTTCCACAACCTAATTACAAATTTGAAATGCAGAACAATCAGAAGTGAAGAAAAATCAAACCCTACATTATCAAATCTGCCTAAAAAAGCATACATGTGTACGCATACAAATATTCCGAGCAAGGAAAACTTTACCTTTGGAACTGAACCTGGTTGAATCTTGTTAATTACATTGCAAAGAATTAAACCATTTCTCAAGCAAGAAATGACCTCTCTCTCCGAGGGGCGGCTAGATATTCCAAGCGGTCCCACTAGGCAATCTAGCCAATGGGCAGCTTGATGTCGTCTTAGAGCTGAAAATTCAGTAAAAGCCACAAAGTTTTAATTAATATTCAGAATTCTAAGAGCCATTAAAGGAATTAAAAATACAAATACATACACACACCTCGACATTAACGTAGGCACAAATGCCCGAAGAGATTAGAATCAAACCATGAATGATGAAAGACACAACCTCTAAATTCCAGAAGAAAAAATCATATAAACTTTACACAAATTAGATCAAATTATCTATAAATAATCAAGATTTTCATATTAAAAACCCGACCCCTTTATTTCCTACATGTTCCCTACAACCCAAAGAGAAACTAAAATTTATACTCTCTTGGTTTTTAAGTAAACAAAAAATAAAAAAAAATAAAAAATAAAAAAAAAATCACAGAATTCACGGAATAAAAATGCAAAATTCGTTTAAAGAACCTGGCTCTTGACTTCATTATAATGGAGATGACCATGAATCCCGTAATCGAGTATCATTTGCCACACATGCATATTTCATTAGAGCAAAAAAATGTAGAAATAAAAAAATAGACCTGCGTCTGCTGCTTTTCTTGAAGCCAAGTTCAACTCATGCACCACCACTCGTCTTGTCGGATCCTCCATTGAAGCTCAAATCTTTAATAATTTATAATCAAGGAAAAACAATTAAAAACCCATAATCATTTTTGGCTATACATTCTCAAATTTAATCTAAAGCGCATAAATATAGCATGTGTTTATTATTAACCAAAATCGAGAACATACTTTGAAGATTTTTTTCTTGAACTAAGTTCGACTGTAGAAACAAAACAAAAAATCTTAGAGAGAGAAAAAGAGAGGGCAAAATGGTTTTGCAATTAAACTCGGATCCGAGGCAGAGGCTCCGGAATCATACCGTTACTTCTACTAATTTGACAATAATGCTATGGGTACAGAAATATTCTACCGAATTCGAACAGGAATTTGAAATCAGAGGACGTGGCAGTAAAAAGTGAGGTAGTGGACCATAGAGACTGAAAATGGGTCAAAATACTGAAAACCGGATAAAATTGCCAAACCGGGAGTTTACCAAAACCGATCAATTGTTTCCCATTTCCCCCAAATTCCCTCCTTCCCCAGAAAACGATTCCCCCAAATTCTCAACCCTCTCCTTCCCCAGAAAAACGAGATCGAACACTCACCATTTTTATGACTCCTTCCGCCTCAAAATCAACCCACTAACCGCCACAAGCTCCGCCTCCCCCAACACTTCTTCACCGGCCGATTCACTGAAGACGAGATTTCGGACAGCTTGTGGGCCCCCCCAACACTTCTTCAGCTCCGGCCACACTTGTTTGTCCGTCTCCGGAACTACGTTCCGCCACAAGCAGTGACGTTGAAGGACCGAAACCCAACTTCAACATTGTCGCCGAAAATGATGGACAAAGGTATATATCGCTCTACAGTATACAATGTTTGATTTTCCATAGTAAAAAAATTACTCTTCCCATCTCTTTATGTTAATTTGGCTTCTGATTATATATAGGTTAGCTGATACATTTTCAAATTTCAATAAATATACATAAACTGGTTTCTTGATTTTATAATGTTGATTTTCCATAAATTGCAATGTGTGATTTTTGCCTAAATTAGTATCCGGATTTTTGCATGATTATCAGTGTAGGATATTATAATGGTAAATTAAAATTTCTTATAAAACAAAGAATGATGATCTTTGGAGTCGGAGTTAACTTTGTTGGCCGAATTCATACTGAGATAGCTGGATAGAAATAGCATTTGTAAGCATATGTATTTAGTTGTGTGACTTGCGTTACTATTGTCATGGCAAGCGGCATAGTTATGCTCTTAGTTATAAATAACTTTGCAACTTTTAACAAAATTAGAATGTTTATTGCAGGAAAAGAAATTGTAGGAGGTGAGAATCAGGATTTGTTGCTTGAATGTGAGAACGAGAACATATTTGAGCATTTGAACACAGTTTCGGAGAACGAAAATGAAGGAGGAGATGTTGTGACTGAGCCAGAAGTGGGTATGATGTTTAATAGCGAGAAAGAAATGTTGGATTTCTACAAAAGATATGCTTACGCCGTAGGTTTTCCAATGAGGAAACGAAATTCTAAAAAGGCTGAGGATGGAGTTATGAGATATGTCACGTTCACATGTAGTCGTGAAGGTCGAAGAAGTTATGCTACGGGCGGTTCCTTGAAGCCGCAACCAACATGTCAGACAGACTGTAAAGCAAGAATTTCTGCATCTTTAGATACTCTTGGAGTATGGAGAATTAACAAAGTGAACCTCGAACACAATCATAGAACAAGTCCTTCAAAGTCGAGGTTGTTTCGATGCAATCGAAAATTGACTGCGAGTGCGAAACGAAAACTTGAAGTGAATGATATGGCAGGAATTCCCTTGCACAAGAGTTTTAACTCCGAGGTTGT
>CAIGRF010035383.1:48495-61119 GCA_903798235.1 Fraxinus ornus | reverse complement strand
AAAACTGAATCATTTTTTACCAAGCAAACACAAGCTACATATGTAGATATCCTGCAAGCAAAAAAAAAAATTCTAGGAATTAAAAGGGAGACCGAGGACGTCATTTCCAGAGCTTAACAATTTTGTCGTGACTAGCAGAAGCTACGAGACCCGAGGCTGTTGATGCAGCCAAAGAAGCGATCAATCCTTCGTGAGCTGAAAGGGTCATCGTCTTCTTCTCCAACATGTTCCAAAGCTCCACTGACTGTAAAAAGTTCTCATAATATATACAAAAAGGATCCGTTGGAACTCAATCGAAAAGTCACTACACAGGTCTGATGTAACAAAATGAGGAAAAAAATGTATGCATGACATGAAACTCGGTAATCTAGATCCAGTCTCTCTATAGATCATGAAAATACACATTATTTGATGGGAAAATGAAAGCCTCGAATTAATCAATTTGAGGTCAACCACTCGGGGTGCATAGCATTTCACTTCTTGTGATCGACTCGTATATTGAGGCAAGGTACTTTACACCAGTGTCATGTTTGGCACCGTATACTAAACAGCAATGGTTACAGGGATGACAAATTGCTCAGGATATCAGGTTCCCATATACAAGGAAATATCAAATCAACACAAATGAGTAGTTTCATGGGACCTGCTTTGCCTGAAGCCTGAATCGGAATAGAAAGGCTATAAAAACATTACATGGATTGAAAATGAATGGAAAGTTGGCATGTATTCAACCAACCATAACAATTGACCCAAGAGAACCACGGGCAAACTACCATATACAACTTAAACCACTCCATCTAACTACATAACTAAACCCTAGGGTGGTCAACCCAAGTGACAGATTTGACAAGCAGTTCACAGCTTAATCATCCCTAGACATGTCCAATCTAAACACATGAATCAGAAGTAAAATTCACTTCATTCTTGGATTCTAAAATCTAGATGCGAGATTTTTAATCCATCAATCCCATTCCCGCAATCCAAACACATAGATCCAATCTGGGGTAAAAATGTTTCATTCAAGGAGATGATCATATCCAACTTTTGGCGAAAGGAGAAAACAGAGATATAATAAGCCCCAACAGCAGGAATACACTAATAGCATGTCTGATACGCAAATTATATATGACTGGGCAGTTTAAAGAACAAAACTATAGCGTAGCTTCATGTTCTTCCTCAATACTATCCAATGCTATCCATTCCTCCCTACTAAACATGCTTTAAAAGCTAAATTCCAATATACAGAAGCCAGACTTCATTTCATTAAAACACATTTAAAGAAGCAGGTTCTGAAGTATTAAAGCTTCAGAAACTCTATGCCAAAAGTACTCCACTGAAGTCGTCTCTTTCTTAAGGGGAAAATATTCAGTTCCATTTGTAAACAACCATCTGCTTTTAGTTTATTTTATCCTTTCTTTCGGGTGAGGGGTTGATGCAAAATTGTAATAACATCCATATGAGCTCGTCGGTTTACTCAAATACAACCTACACAAATTCAAAATCTACAGAAAAAAAGCTTATCAAATGCAAAAGTGATGACTTGCCTGGTAACAGCCAATGACCAGCAATGAAGGATATGTAGGATGGAAAACACAGGAGTGGAATTTGTTGCCATTACAACTAAGCTCGTGCAGACAATCACTTTCACTCCCGGATCTCAGTGTCCAGACTCGCACTGAATCCTCACTGACGGATGCCAAGAGATCGCCAGAAGGATCCCAGCAAACAGAATGAATCGGTTTTGTGTGACCCTATAGTGATACAGTCAATATGGGCACATCATGTTAGGGAGAAGAATAACAGATATCAATTAATTATTCACAAACCAGCGGCAAAAGCAATAAATAGGTAATATAAAAGAGAACATTCATGTCCAGAAGATGCAAGTGACTAACACTGACGCATAGTATCATTCTTGTAAATATGATTAATCTCCGAAATATAGCCTGAACATTGGTGCATAAAAATGCTAATTTATGCATCCATATCTCAAAGAAATGGCCGTTCAGATTGCTTATTAATAATGCAATAATAAAAATCTTTCCGTTCTTGTTCATTGAACAATTTGCAAAGAAGATGCAAATAAATCCAATTATCAATTATCTGCCAACTCAAGCAGTTTCTAGACATGTATTTCCATTTCCAACATGTGCGTCTTCGACTTGAGCAATTTTTCAAGATCAGAAATAATTATATTAGTGAGTTATTACTATGTTATGTTCTCCTACTTCACATTTTCAGATGCTAATTTTCAGAAATAATTATGTTATGCACTCCTACATTTTCAGATGCTAATTTTTCAACATTTGATTTTCTCCAACATCCTTTTCCAATTATTACTTGTTGGGTTCCATGTTTAGCATTAAGTTAAATGCTTGCTTACAAACTCAAACAAAATTACCAACTTTCCAAAATATCATTGCCCTGTACCGGGTCAGGGGGAACTGACCTTCATAGAATATCGACAAGCCAATGTCTCCGCATCCAATATATATACAACATTTTCAGCAGCTGCAGCAAGATACTTTCCCAGACGAGGTTGAAATCTGACCTGAGCAGTGCCACCCTAGTCCAATCGGAGTAGGAAATATCAAACAAATTAATTGCCTTCACAGCTACCTAATTGGGATGGGGAACATGGGAAAAAAAATGGGGTAAACAGAGAAAAGAAGATGTTGTGAAAGTTTCTAGCATAGTTTTTCTATGTTTTTTATTTTTACCTTGGAAACTCTAGTACAGCTACCATTGTTAATACTCCAGAATCTTATCTCGCCATCACTGTCACATGAGCAGATGAGATCTTCTTTGTTAGGATGAAAATCCAGTGACATCACACCGGAGGAGTGTCCAGTAAAGGTACGAAGTGAATAGCCCGGCTGCAATATGATTCAATATTAAGGATAAGCTAATGTCTATGCATATTACCAATTTAGATGTCTGGGAAAAGTCTACAGTCCATTCATCAATGATATAGGGGAACAGATGTAGTGCTCCTTTGACTTCCCACATCAAAAGCAATAAGAAGCAATAATAAACTCCAAAAAACCAACACTTATCCTGTGAGAAAAAATAATTTATTATATAAATTATTTCCCAACTAACATTGTCGGCATCCCAAACTCTGACAGTTTTGTCAAAAGATGATGTTGCAAGGCGTGCCATGCTTGGACTAAAGCGAACATCAGTAATAAACGATGAGTGTTCTTCGAGTGTAGTTTTTTGCTTCAAATTTTCAGTATACCACAAAACACCCTGCAACATTTTATATTATATACGCATGAGCTAGCAAATCCCAACAATAATCAACGTGAAGTTTGAAGCTGCATAATTTGACACTGAGAGCATGATTGGCTAAGTTCAAATGAAGACATACAAAAAGTAAAAAATTTTGAACTCAACAACCCAAAAAATAAAAAATAACTTCTAAAAACTTTCAATGCATGTTTAGGGGAAAAAATGTCACTTTTAAGCTTAGCCAAAGATGCTGAAAAGAATACTTGTGGTCATAAATGGAAATGATCTTCTATTCCCTTTGATGCTCTCACCTTTTTGTCATGGCCACCAGTAGCAAGCAGCTTGCCATCTGATGAGAAGTGGCAACACACAACTTTGTGAGCACTGGCACGAACAGAATTCACTTCTGTAAACAACCCTGAAGATCACGTGCAACCAACCAATCAGAATAATTTGGACAGAAATGAAATTCAATTGTTTTCCTAGTGTTCCTCGCAGAAGAAATTCTTTGATGCTTAAGGCTTTCAAAAGTGGAATCACACGGGTAATCATACTATGAGAAAGAAAAATAATTCAAATTTGCATAATGGTGTTTCCACAAAATTCAAATAAACATCATCCATAGATACAGATATCATGGTCCTATGCTTTCAACCTATAGTATATGATATCCATAAGGATACTGGATTAGAAGGCTGGAAAAGAAGCATCTGAGCAAGCAAATGATCCATGTACTTTATAAATTCAAAGCCAACAGTTGAAAATAATCTAAATAACATAAGTCAAATAAAAATGAAGAAAATTGAGCAAGAATTTTAAAAAAAAAAAATGGAACTGTGCAAAAACATCATTGTGAACCAATGTCTTTCAATAATATTATTAGAACACATTAAAGTACAATTGAATCGAGATAATAATCTCCACAGTGCTTAAATGCGTTGAACTCCAGAAATTTGCTATCCAGCATTACACTAGTTAAAGAGTTTAACATCTTACTTACCTTTGCTAACATCCATGCAACGACCAACTGCTTCTCGGGGGTCTCCATCATCGTGAGACAAAAAAGACTCAACATTATCTTCAACATCATCCACAAAGCGATCCACCATATCAGATTGTACAAGATCTTTATCATCCCACTGCAAAAACGAATACCAATGAAAACTTTTCTACAATTTAATAGGAATTCTATCTATCAAGACAAAAAGATAAAGTTTACTCTCACCAATTGATTTGATGATGTAAGAGTACCCGCGTTGTCAGCTCCAAACATCATAAGAGGCTTCGAAGAACTGCCAGTAAGTGGCAAAGCAGGCATTGACATCACATCTCCTGGAGTATGAGTCGAGGGTGTTGAAGGTTGGGAACCTGGAGATGGCCCAGCCGTGTTTGCAGTTCCAGAGCTATTGGCAGGTCCTGAAGATGACACAGCTTGTTTCCTTTTTCTTCCAGTCTGGTTTTTTGAAGCCTTGAAAAGCAAGGAAGATCATGTTAGTAATATACTTGAAACTCTAAACTTAAGAATTAAATCAGAACAGGCAAGCTTCAAGATATCCATGCTTTAGTGGATTAAAGGCTTTTTCACATAAAAATGATTGTATTATTAGGAAAGATTTCACTTACCATTTTGAAAGTTAGGGATGTTAAGAAGATAGTAATTAAATGTGAGAAACTAAGTCCATCTCGCCTAACATCATAAGATGCGCTAGTGCCAAAGAAAAATAAAATGAACTCCTAACATGTGTACAAACACTCAAATAACCAACCGTTGGTTTAGGTGGTCCTTTTCTTCCAAGAGCGCACAGTGAGCTTCCAGGACACACACTTGTATCAAAAAATGGAACTAGGGAAATAGCTTCATGCCAAAAACATAATCAAATGGTAGATCAGATATTTGATAAATAAATGACAATTAAGGTTACAAGTAGCTTGAGTTATTGTCTATTATACCACGAAAGGTTAAGCAAGGCTCCGTAACCGTAATTTTAAAACTGGGCTGGTCCGTCTTGGAAATACGTCAACCGGTCAAAACCTACACTGGCTGGGTGCCCAAACCAGAGCAAACAAATTCCTAATGGGCCACTTTCCTTCTTTTTTAAAATACTGCCTTATAATATAATATGACTCTTTAGGTAATCCATGAAGATAAAGAAAAAAATGTACTTCATAATCAATATAAAACAATACCGATGAAGTCTCGCGAAAAAAGAATTGATGAAGTCCCATAACCAATGATGAATGAATTTCAAGATTGAGAAATAATAAAAAATACGACTATGAAAACCTATAATGCACTAACACAAACACGTGTGTCTAACAGGTGTCAGACACCCCGACACGCAATTTTTCAAAAAATATTGACAAGACACATCGTCGACAAGTTGATTATATTTTTTAAAATTCTTCATTTATAGAATAAATTTACTTTTATACTTACTATTCTTGTTGAAATTTTTAAAATGAGCATCTATTAGTTATTTAACAATAATTTTGAGTAATATTTTTAATAAAGAAAAAATGGCCATGATAAAGTTTCCGAAAAGTGTAGATATTTGACACATGTTGAACATGGGCACATTACCATAATTGAAGTGTATGTGCAACACAGATAAAACACTAAGAAAGTACGAAAGAAATAGAACTCTGAAAAAATTGATTTGACTTCGGATCAAGAGTACACAAATCTCTTTAGTCTCATTCTAATTAAGAAGCACAAACACACGACACAGACGTGCCAAGGCGTGATTTTTCAAAAATAAAAAAATAAATAGACAAAGACGTCGGGAAGATGATTTGAATTATTTAAAATTTTACATTTAATATTAAATCTTTATTTTTGTACTTTTGATATATGAGACGACATATGGCATGTTGGACGTATGCCCAAGGAGTGTCCTAAAGTATCCCTCAAGCATTAGAAATCTGAAAAATATACAAAAAATGTGGCACGTGACTTGATGGGTATTTTCTGTGTAGAATCAACTATCAAACATGGATAAGATTAGCATAGGCTACTCAGGCCCGATCCCGCTATTTTAACTAGATACGTTTTTATGCAGTTGAATAATAGAAAAAATGATCTGTAAAAAAAAAAAAATTGTTCAAGAAATTATGGAATTAGATTAATGTGTACTTTTTATGTCATTCAAAATAGATAATATAAAGAAACATAAAAAAAATTCGTTGGATTTGGAGAAAAAGGAAAATTTGATTTTTTAAACTTCATTTGCGTTGACTTCCAATTAGGGGTAGGATTTGGGATGAGAGGGCGGACATATGGAAAGAAACAATATAAAGGATGCTTAACTAAAGATTGAACTATTTCTTGGAAAATCAGACTTTGGTCATGGTAATTTGGATTTATGAAGGCATTTAGTATTTTCACAACTTAGATAACTTGTTCATAAATAGGCTTCATCAGTAAATAGACCTATACTCGTGTTACAATGGACATTATTCACAATTGAAGGTTCGCGGTTACTAAGATCACAAGAGTATAAAGTAGAAGGTTTTAGGTTTTGATTGTGCCTAAAATAAAGACGTTTAAGAGTTTTTCATCTTTTATGTTAACTATAAAGTAGCGGTTGGTGCAATGCACCACTCTTAAGTTAACTGATCGGTATTACAAGAGAATTTCAATTCTCTAACAGGAACCTTACAAGTGAATTTCAATTCTCTAATAAGAAACCCAGGTACAGGACATGACAATCTAGTTATCGATTTTAAAGAACCAAAATTTGCTCTTTTCTCATGGAATTGATCCCAGACACGTTCTCTTTATTCCTGGTCTAGTTCTACTGGTTCCAGGCACATTATTCTGGAGTGTCGATGTCTGATAGACTGATACAACAACAGATCAGATGTAAACATACTGCCCTAGTAGGAGTGTCGATGTTTCATATGTTTTTGAAGAGAATTGAACCAAATTGGTCTTGATTGGGTATTTAACAAATAGAATCAAACATTAGACGTAGATAAGAACCAGAAAATGCTAATCAGGTTGGATCCAATTCTAGATACATTTTTGTGCATTGTGATTTGAATAATAGAAAAAATGATTTGTTTTCGAATATTCAAGAAATTATGGAAGTAGACATATATGCGTACTTTTTTATCACATTCAGAGTACATAATGTACAAAACATACGAAACTTGGCCAAATTTGGAGATAAGGGGGAAATTTTTATTTTTCAAACTTCATTTACGAGTTGACTTTCAATTAGGGATAAGATTTGGGATGAGGGTGGACAAATGGAGAGAGAATAGAGAAAAAGACTTAACAAAATATTGAACCATTTATGGAAAATCAAACTTTGGTTGTGACAACTTGGATTGTGAAATCAGTCGGTATTTTTACGGCTTGGATAACTTATTCATTGATGCAATAGACTTTCAATAAGTAAATAAACCTACATTATAAACCAATAGATGGCATTTTTCAGAATTGAAGGCCTACGGCAACTAAGGAAGGAAGAATATTAAGTAGAAGGTTCTAGGTTTTAGTTTTGGTTGTGGTTGTGGTTGTGGTTAAAATGAAGACGTTTCATTGTTTTTCAACTTTTATATAAACCATCGAGCGTTGTTGGTGCAACGCACCACTCATAAGTTAATTATTCTTTATTACAAGAAAATTCAGTTCTCTAATAGCAAACTAAGAAACAGACATGACAATCAAGTTATAGATTCTAAAGAATCAAAATCAGCTCTTTTTTTCATGAAACCGATCCGAACAGGCCGATTCTCTTTGGTTTTGATCTAGTTTTACCCCTTCCAGGCACATTGTCATTAAGTGTCAATATGAATCTGTAGAGAATCGTACCAATTTGGTCTTGATTGGGTATGTTACACGTAGAACCAAAACATCAAATGGGGATAAGAATCGGAACAACACCGACTAGTCAGGTTGGATCCAAATCTTTTAACTGGATACATTTTGTGGAGTGTGAATTAAAAATAAAAAAATGACTTGTTTCCAAAAACAAAAAATTAAACCGTTCAAGAAATTATGGAAGTAGATAAATATGTTTACATTTTTATCTCATTCAAAGCAAATAAATTAAAAAATAATAATAATAGAAACCTCTGTAGCACGAATATTTCAATTAGGGTAGCGTGTCCGTATCCGACACGTGTCGGATACGAGTCGATACCGACACTACTTGGACACTGTACCATAATCACTTTTCTTTTTATATTAGAAATATTATATATTGTTAATTCAAAGTTATTAGCAAGTAACAAATAGGTACTCATATTTAAAAGATTTCTACAAAAAAAATTAATAACAAATATAAAACTAAANAAATGAAGAATTTTTAAGAATTTAATCAACGTGCTGATGACGTGTCGTATCTGTAAGTTTTTTAAAAATCACGTGTCGGCATATCCGACACGTATCGTGTCAGACACCCGTGTCCGTATCGGTGCATCATAGATAGAAACTTGGTCGAACTTAGAGAAAATGGAAAATTTAATATTTCAAACTTCATTTACAAGTTGACTTTCAATTAAAGGTAGGATTTGATATGAGGGGTCGACAGATGGAGAGAATACACAAAAGAAGGCTTAACTAAAGATTGAACCATTTCTTGGAAAATTGGACTTTGGCTGGGGCAACTTAGATTTGTAAAGGCCTTCAATATTTTCACAATTTTGACAATGGATTGCATCACTTAGAATTGAAGATCTGTGGTGCAGCAACTAAGATCTGGAGAAAATAGTACAAGGTTCTGGACTTCTGGGTTTGTTTGTGGCTAAAGCGAAGACATGTCAATGTTTTTCAGCTTTTGAATTTGGCGCAATGCACCAGTCATGGAACTGTACATGACAAACTAGTCATCTATTTTAAAGAACCAAAACTTGCTCTTTTCTTTTTTCATGGAACTGGTCTGAACGGGCAAGTTCTCTTTGGTTCCGGTCTATTTCTACTGGGTTTCATGGTTCTTGCTCAACCGCAATCTAAAATAATTAAAAAAATAAGAATTTATTATTTTCCAATTAAGCTACTTTGCTTTTGAAGTTCAAGTTCAACTTATAACACGAGAGATTTCTACTTAAAATATATTTTTTATTTAATATTTCTTGCCAACAATGACCCACCAACATGGCGCTTTGGCTGGGGTCAATGACCGGGACAGGACTCATAAAGAGGTCGGCGACAATTCAAAACATTGAATATATACAATTATTGTTCATACCATACACTTTTTCATGAGTGCCCTGACCTTCAGTTCAACCTAAATTCTCCTCTAAAATGTGGCTTCCGATTTTTGGTGGGGGAACGCTCAGCATGTGTTAGCAAGTTCCTTGGACTCATTACTAACTGATTAAACAGAAAAAAGAAGTAATCTACACATTTAATATGCCAATATGATGCTCAATTTCATTTATAGCACTACAGCTAACATGGAACTCGTCCAAAATTGATAAACGTATATTAACAGTCAATTTGCAAGTGATCAATATTTCACTGATACTTTCATGCATTCAAAAGAGATATAACCTTTATAGGTTATATTGGGGTGACAAGAACTATATATAAACTTCATAATTACATGCCTCCAAAACTAATAACAAGTAAAATAAAGCTACAAGAATTTTAAAAAGGCCCATCCATTAGTAAGAATTTATCAACATGACATTCAAACAAAGTTTTAGATAATCTTGAGAACTCCAGGAAGTTTTAACAGATTAAAAACCTTGTACGGAAAGTAACATCGGTAAATGAAAATGCTAACTTATTGTATCACTGCTTGAATTATTAAGAGGCCCGACCCGACACAGGTCTTTGGTGCACATTTATTCATTCACATAAAATGAGTAGTAAACCCACCATCCAAGGATTAGGAAGAACAGTGCCTTAAAAAAAGATGGATAAGGATAGACCTGATCATTTCCACGAAAGGAATTTGAGACACTGCCATCACCACCAACACTACCAATACCCATTATTTTATCTTGCTGGAGACTCTGATTCGAACTCTGAGGTTGCTGACCAGAAAGCGCATGTTGCTGCTGTGTTTGATTGCTATTCTGCTGCTGCTGTAGTTGGGCCATTTTCATCTATAAAATAAACAGCAAAACAACAGTTAGTAACAAAGGATGTGTCAATCTGTTGCAAGACTTCCCTCTTTTTGTGCAAATCTGTAACAAGACACAGCATGTTTTGTTAAGCTTAAAAAGTTCACTTTTAAGTAAATTTACTTACAAATAAATAAGTTTTGAAATTAAAAAATAATAATAATAATTAGCCAAAATAAAATAAAAAATGAGTTATTCTAACAGCAAGTCAAGAATTGCTTTCAATAAGAAACCTTTTTTACTTGGAAGAAAGAAAACAATACATCCAAATATGTTTGGAAACAAAGAGTACTTAAAACTATCTTCTAGAAAGATTTAAGCTTAGCCAAATCTGCGCAAGCCACAGAAACACGTGGATGAAAACTAGCAAAACAAGATATTAAATGAGGAAAAAGGAAAAGGCACCTTTAATAACATTTCCTGATCTGCACGAGGCAAAACAGGGCCACCAGTTTGCATGGGTGATCCCATATTAGGAACTAGATCCCCAACTGAATTCGAAAGGCCATCCTTCCCCATAGACATACTTTGGTTATTAAGAAGCATCCTCAGCCTTCTGCTCTCCATGTCACTGGCAGATGGAGAAGTCAAATTCTGCTGTGCAAGAAGCATCTGCTGCTGATGCTGGGGTGTTAGCATCTGAAGTTGGTGAAAGGGCTGAGGACCCTGAATGAACGACTTTTGCTGCTGAATAAGCTGATCGAGACCCTAGCAAATTAGGCATAAAACAATGAGAAAGCGGTATAAAAAGGGTAAACAAAATGATTAAACTTGCAAACCCACAGAATATGATGCCATGTTCCTCACTAATATAAAGCTCGGAAACCGTATTAGAATATAAGTATTTCAGAGAGCTGCAGATACAAAATCATTGGCAATTTCAAAAACACCTTATACTAGCAGGTAAGTCACTCAGAAGCAAACCAAATTCTAAAGCGACAGGTGTTCAAGCTGGAATATCAAAATATGTTGTATAATGTACATATACAGAATTTGGGGTAGAATCATGGAGAGCCTCAACCAAAATATAAGAACCTTCAATAATGTCCTCCTGACATATAAAATCAATATGCTACAGAAAACAATCCTCAAAGGAAAAAAAATATCATAACTTCATGGCCAAAACCTCTTAATCTTGATTCACAAGGACAAAAAAGCCCGGATTATTTAAGCCACATATTGAGGCCAACTATTCATCCCAGTCCACAAACCAAATTATGATAATTTGAAAGTTTTTATAATCAGAAAGCACTATGAAGCATTGGATACAAAATACCCTAAACACAATACTGGTCCAGAGTGCCATCAAAAACTCAAGGCCCTGTCAACATAAAGTCACAGATGACAAGTCCGCAAAATCCACATTATATTTTTATAATTGCTAGTCCATATTGAGAGGTGACGAGCATCAGAAGACATGATACACTTACAGTTAGCGGCCATCCTTTCAATGTCAAATTGTTGCCACCTTGATTTGACCCTAAAACAGCAGGTATTGTATTAATAAGACCTGGCAAATTAACCAATTAATGACAGCAGGTGCCACAATACTCTGATCCTGTTCGATGTGGGAAAACTAAATCCTTCTAGAATGTTTACTAAGACCTTACTTAGAAAAAATGTTCAGATTTATTGACAACCAATACATGTATTCATTGACACTAGGTATGGATCAATGGATAAATCCTTTAAACGATTGTCCTGATGTATCATGGAAATTCTTTGAAAGACGAGAATCAAATAATTTTCTGTGGTATACAAAAATAGAGATTACTTGCAAAGAGATGGATGAGGATCAGTACCAGGGATCCCAATTAATGATCCTTCAGTGCCAGCACCTCTGGGGTTCATTATTGAATTCATTTCAGTCTTCACGTCCTGTTCACATGTGTGAGAAGAAAGTATATGCAGAAAGGCAACAAAATAACATATCAGAAAAAATAGAGAGAAAAAAATACATACTGGTGTAGGCCCTGGAAATTGCTGGCTCCGAGCTTGAACTTGGGGCGACATACCACCAGTCGCACCATGCAAAACTTGCCTGAAAATAGGATTTCAATCGCCAACGATAAGTGTCAATAGAGACACAGATAACTCTGATCAAGTCAAGAGTAAAACATATAAGAGGGAAAAAGAATAAACTTCGTTCCACAGCATCTGTGATTCTTTCTTAACATAGAAGGAACAACCCAGCAGAAGACAACAAAGTTAACCGCTGAAGCCAAGAAGACAGGGCAATACAACTCACTTGAATGAAGGCCAAGAATATGTACCCTCCCCAAAAAATACATGGGATACACACACATGCGT
>CAIGRF010035383.1:9051-25436 GCA_903798235.1 Fraxinus ornus | reverse complement strand
AGGAAACCAAATTGTGAAGAATGTTGAGCAGAACATGGTACAACTAAATGTCATATCCTTACACAAAGGATGGAACATGTGGACTTTGCTCACGCATATTGTTACTTGCCAACATTCACGTTTTGCATCGTAGGTGTGACAATGCATGTATTGAAGGATTGGGTACTTGACCCTTTTATTTTAAAATGTTAATTCACGTTCAAAATTATAATATATGGTTGAAAATGAGGTACAGAAAATTGGATCCAAACAGGCTTTCAATTTAATTTCATTGATTGATGACGAATGAACGTTTATTTGCAACAGAGAGACGTGATTTGGGTTCTGATCTGAAGCGGCTTCGGTGGGTCTCATGTTCTTCCTGCCTCCCTCTTCATTCTACAAGAATATAATAGAAACTTGATTGATTAGTATGGTCTCAACTGGTATTTTGTTAGAACAGTCATTTGTTACTTCTTATTTCTGGTTTTAGCCTGAATCTGAAAAACTGATAATTCACTCGTTTTATGTTTGGTAAAGAGTACTAGATAGTACGAGAAAGAAACAGAAACAGAAACAGAAAATTCAAATCTTATTCATTGTAGTCTATATTTTTTGATATCGAACTATTTTGGTATGTTGGATTGAACTATTTGGATGAGCTGTTTAATATTGGACGGAATTAAGAGGTGAACCCAGTTAAAATATTAATATTGTCCGTCATACTGTCCATTTTTATCCACTACTGCATACCAAACACTTCATTACCTCAATAGAACTTATATGAAGTGAGGACAAAATTCCAAAACATTCCAAAATTTGTGTAATAGTGGAAAGGACAATTTTTTGTTCAGATCATCCAAGTAATTTCCATTAATGAAAAGTTCCATCTTTTGTTTATTGAGTTACAAATGATGGAGGTTTGACTGAATTTCTAAAATAAACGAGTTTAAGGTAGATATGAAAGAATGTCAAATTCTTAAATTATATAAACTTGATTTCTTCCATATTTTCTAATCATAAATGTTTTTACAGTTTCAGAGTACATAGGCAAAAGCCATGAGAACCCAACTATCCAAGTGACGTTCTCGACCAAGATATGCTCAATACGTCTCATCAATACAATAACAAAGAACTTTCTCAATAAATTTAGAATTGACTACTTGATACATGGTTACATCAATATAGAGGGAATTTCAGAGAAAAAAGGGATGTTTCTTAGCTGCAGCTTCACACAATCTTCTTCACTTGCTGTTCTTGGATCGAAGGGCTCACGATCAGGAAGAACTAAACCTTGTTTGATACGTCCCGTTCTTCGTGAAAACAAAACTTGTTCTGCATTGACTGGTAGTCGAATAGATTGATATTCTTTAAGAGCCAAATTTAGATTCTCCAATCCCCTTTTCTCAAGGCATTTGCCCAAGACTGCAGCATCTAGTATCGACATATTTGTGCTTCTTGCACCATGAGGACTTACCGGGTGAGCTGCATCCCCGATCAAAACCACGTTGTTCCAAACTACTCGCTCTAGTGGCTCACTATCGTATATTGCATTCAGGAAAGGCTCTTTAGTTTCTCGCATTAGTTTCACAAACTCTGGAACCCAAACCTTCTCTGCTGCTTCATACATTTCTTCAATCATGTCTCTGCTTACTTTCGTTGTAACTGAGTATCCCTTAGTTATATAAAAGAAGATTGCTCGTTATAACGGTGTTCCTGTCTTGATGTCATAGCAAAAAACATGGTATAATATAAAACAAGGACGAGAGCATGAACATACCTCAAGATCTGGCTCTGGTTGATTAACATACCAAATCCAGTTCATCCTTTTGTTGAATAACTCGTAAAGAATACTGTGAGTTCCAACTCCTAGGATAAAGTAATTGCACTTACCAAGCTCGGGAAATGCCTTCTTGAGTTGCAGAATGGTTTCTGAGTTCTGGTTTTCTGAAAAATCAAGAACTCCTCTCCAAGCACAGTAACCCGAATATCTAACAATAAAAATGTCATTCCAAGAAACGAAGTGTTATAGTTCTTGAATTCTCATTGCGGAACAAGAGCAAAAGGCGAGTATTTATCCGTTTTATTCACAAACCTGAGTTTAAGGTCGGGGAGTAAAGTTTTACGAATGGAAGAGAGACAACCATCTGCGGCAACAAGCAAATCACCTTCTACGTCAATTGTATCACCAGATTGAAGCACTTTAGCGCTAACTTTCACAGATTTTTCATCGGAGACGCAAAAGGAGAGGAAAAAATGCCCCCATAAAACAACTCCCTGAGGCAGTGCATTGTATAATAGGCTATGAAGATCAGCCCAGTGTGCTGCTCTGAAATTGAAGTTTTCATCTCTTGTCAGCGTCCAGGTAATTTTCTTGTCCCAATCTGTTGCTTGTTCCTAAGATTATACAAGGATTTACAAAGTGGAAAGCCATTTAATTCCAAGGTCATTTTGAAGGGAATGAAAGTTCTATCTTGTTAAAATTGCACTATAAAATTTTGCAGTCGAAAAGATAAGCGAACTGTGGGCTTATGTGGTTCAAATATCAATTATTGGGCTTACATTTTTTATGACCCGGTTGAGATATAGCTTGCCTGGGAAGCTTTGGTTTCAATTTGAAATTGAAAAAGGACAGAGACTTTTCTTTCTTGAAGAATGACCTTATTATTTTAAAGATGTCTCTTTCTCTTTCATAGAAGGCAACTCCCTCTCGTCTCACTCTCTGGTTTCTGCTTCAGCTTCCTCCTTTGCTCCAAAATCAACCATATAGCCTAAAAATTGTAGAAACTCTTGGGGATTTTTAGGCCTGAAAAAGTGGCTAAGATTGTGGAGTGTTTCTCGTTGGTTTAGCTTCGGTTTGGAGGGTATTCTTGGTGGTTTTGTGGTAGACCGTTTGGTCGATGATCCAAGTCAAGAAGAAGGAGTTTTTGGCGGGTTCTCTAGCTCTCTAAGGATGGCGATTTGCAAGCATGGAAATGGTCGTTCCTGAGCCAAATTTTTCATCCAAACATGGAGAAGTCACTCTCGGTTGTTTTTGTTTGTAGTTTAATCTTAATGCTTTTATTCTCTATGTTTACTGTTGATTTCATTATGCTATGCTATATGTTTGATTATATAGTAGAAACTGATTTTATGAGCCTGTTGAACTCAATTAATGTTGATTGAACTAGGAATATTGCTGTAAATTCCTAACACGAACAATATGATTAGGCTTCATAAAGTGCAACGTGATAAGCTATCGACTTTATTTACAGAAATCCATTACTAAAAGCCAATTATATCCACGAAACATAGAAATCAATGGAAATGAGCTGTTTAAGTGAAAATAAACTCCAGGGAGAGAGTCAAGAAAAGGTACGATCTCGAGGCTGGGGAAGTGGAAGCACAGGAGGAAATAGAATCCACATACTCCAAATTCGGGGGTCAAAGAGTTCTCTTGGTGAAAAAAAAAAATGTGAATGAGCTGCATCAAGTGATGACTTAAGCAATGAATTTATATGTCAATTCGTGAATAAAAATCAGAACAGACAAGATTATGAATGTCTAAATACTTTTACTATGATTCTATGAAAATGAATTGATAAAGCTTACATGAAGTGCGATGCATATGTTTTTTTGACTGAAGATTTTTTACGCACATGATCAACGGTGAGGGGCAAGGTGTAGAGCTCAAGAGCCTGCGGTTGATTCAGCCACGACTGGATGAGTTTCTGGGACAAAGGGTCGATTCCAAGGCCGGCACCGGTGGCACTACTGGTGGGGGGTGAAGGTGTTTTCTCGAGCACCACCACATCCCACCCGGCGGCGATAAGAGCGTGTGTGCAGGATATCCCGGCTATGCTGCCTCCCACCACTACTGCCTTGGCCTTCCTCTTTGCTTCCTCCATCTCACTGTCAGTGTGTGTGCGCGTGCGTGTGTATATGCCAGAGAGAGAATCTTGATTCTAAGATAATGGTGGGTGGGGTGACAACAAGAAGTATCATATGAAGGCATCAGGACTTGCGAGTCACGACAGGGAGATCATGCTATTTCTTACGTGTTAAACTTTGTCCCATGTCAAATTATGATAATATATAAGGAGATTAACTTTTTAAGGACCCAAGTAGAATTAGAAAATGAAAGAGTTAATTTTTCTGAAAATTATTTTAAATATGTACATGCACATAGCTGTAATTACATCTTTACACAACATAACAGATCGGGCAAGCTCTAGTTACAATTTGTACATCATATTACATATATACAGAAGCTTAATATCAGTGCGAGTAATTCAACGCTCCAATCGAGTAGTACGATTAATTGATATAGGTCCACCATCTCCAAGCTGGTGATCCATTCAGTAAGCCATGCCACCAGAAAAACTATCTCCGTCGTGAAGGAGAGATTCTGTAAGCCAATAACCATCCCAAGAACCCCCAACTCTCTGAAAATCAGAAGCCACGAGCGACTTATTTTATCAAGAAGTGCAAAGAACAAGGATTCGCACCTTCCATAAGAAGAAAAAGAGATTTTGAAGAGAAAAAGACAAATGGAGATGGAAACGTGAAACATACAAAATGCAGCTTTATGACCCATAAGGTCGGTCCATTTTTTCAAAGAATTGAACTGAACTTGTGAGGATTCCACAACAATGCCACAATTTATTAGTGCACGTTTCATCCAAAGCAGAAAAAGAACCCACAAGATAAATTTCAGAGGATTTTGATAATAATGAGATGAAGATGATTCCTTCAATCCCAAGTCTCATTCCCCTTCTCATATCCATGTTCAATCATGTAAATGTCAGTTATCAAAAGCAATACACACACCTGAACCATTGTAAATTGAAAATTTTCTTCTTCCTCAGGTCGAGCTCCTCGTACCCAAACTCGCTGCTTATAGCGATTCTGTTTCACGCATACTTGCCTTCAGGAGAAAGATAATGTAAGTTGTTATATAAACAAATAAAAAACTCAATTACCTCCTTCACAAGTAAACTGCTTAAGATCTTTCTTTCCCGGTGACCTAGCAAAACTCGGTAGCTTGAATGGTGGAAGATCCGCCTAAACCGTTCGAACTGCACAAATTACCAGTCAATATTTTAGGAACAATGCATTGATTTGGGACTTTGATGATTGAGAAAATTCGAAGTGCTTCTGCTAGTACTTCACTTTTCCCATATATTAAGTAGTACCTTTCCAGCTCGTGGCAGCCAAAAATCACGAAGGAGAACTGTAAAAACAGCCAAAGTAAATTTCTAAATATTAAATACTTACTGACCTGGCCTAAATCAAAGAAGGGCCCAAAATAGGTAGATCTTTCAAAAGGATCGAATCCAGCAAACTGATGGAACATAACATCAGTGTGATCATGATAGCAACGGATGAAAAATATAATGTCAAAGTCAACAAATACAAAACAACGGTTTGAAGATTATAAAGTACCCACCCTATACATGACTTCAATCCCATAATCTGGCCGAGGTTGGTCATTGAACATCAATGCATCGAGCTGGTATTGCACAGCTTCCTCAGCACTAAACTATTACAATATAGATTTTAATCAACATGGTACAAGAGAAAGATGGCAGCACGTGTTGAATGAGTTCTAGAGTTTGAAAATTACACTTAATCTCGGACCAGAAGGTCTTTTCTTGCGAGACTCAAGCCTGCAAATGTACATTGAAACAAAACAGAGAAACATATGTTGATCTGGCAAAAACTTATGGAATGTCAAAGAGAACTTGATGCAGACCAAATTTGCAGAACTATCAGTCTGAGCCAAAACGGAACTATAAAACTAGTTCAAGATATGCATGCAAGAAGACAACATGCATTATAAAGTCCTACGGATCAAAGTTCTCGAAGATAAATTCCCTCTCATATGACTTACTACTTCCCAAGAAAAGAGGCATCCAAGGAAAGCTGCTATTTTTCGTTCTGAAAGTTAAGGCATACTAAAACTGAAGTGTTACGTAGGAGATTGCCGGGGAAAGAAAGGGAAAAGAACAGAAAAGGAAAGGAAGAAAACCAGTGCAAGGAAAGAAGAAGAAGAGAACTAACGGCTGTAACCAATTTTCAAAATCAAAACGGTGTCTTCTTGCTTTAGTTGAAACGGTGTTGTTTAATTTCAATAAATGTATTAGTTAGAAACATTTCATTATTTTCTTTGTGAAATGTGACTTTCTCCAAAGTTGAGTACATAAACCACCATGTACAAAGGAGTGCGGGTCTGTCATTTTTCTGGAAATTCAGTTATCAATTGGAGTGATTCCATTCAGTTCCTTCTTCATTTTCTTCTTGTTCCATCATTTTACCCTCCCCAATTCTGTTTTTCTATTTTGACTGGTTCCATACTCAGCTAACTCAGCTGCAATTATCCCATTTTTGTGTTATGGTGGTTGTGAAATTGTAGGTGGAGTTCTGGTCGTGACACGAAGACCATGATTTTCAATGTGTTTATGATTTATGAAGCAATAAAAGTGAGAAAACAGGTTTCGATTCAAATTTCTTTACAATTTAGTTACATTAAGGCTACAAAAAAACACTGTTTACACAACACCCATGAAATATTTCAAGCAACCCTAACAGCACACCTGCTATCATCTTCCTTTATATTAAAAATAGCCAATTATTCGCAAAAACTCACGCACTCCAGCACATAAAAAGTCATAGAGATATTGATTACACGGGATATCTACATGGATCAGGCTACTTATTTGAGATGAAATTAATTTGTACATACATATATAACATTGGATAAACTTAAAATTTCGGACTGCATAGAAGTAACAGTGGTTGAAAAGGAATTTCCCAAACGTTACAAAATTACAAACAAACAGAGCTTCATATATATACAGAGATATATAGAGAGGCGTAGAGAGAGAAAGATACCAATCAGGAGAGAGAAAGTCAGGAACGTCGGACGCGGAAGCTCGAATTCGAGGACTGAGAGGCTTGAAAGGTGTGGAGAGTAGAGTTGCACCAAACGACATGTTTCCTCTCTGCCACAGGCTACAATTTGTTTCTCGTTTTAACCTTCGTGGAGGACGGAATGAAGAGAAGTGTCGTGTTCGCAGGGACTGAAGTCGCTCAAACCGTCACGTTTCAAAATGTAAGTAGATTTCTTTTTTGTTTTCTGTCTAAAAGTATTTTTATTGGTAATTTTTTTTTTTAAGAGTGATTAAATTCGCACAACATTTTAATTGTATCATATTCACTTGAAATATGTTGACAAACAAATATAAATAATAAATAGCTTATTTGTAAAAATGTGTTTTAATTTATATGATTTTCAAGAAATTATTTTAAGATGGGTGGTATGAATTGTTGTGTGATGTGGATTAGTGGATATATATATATAGCATCTATTTGTAATCCATTTTCTCAAATTTTATTTGCTACAGTAAACAATTTTCATCACATATTCACTCAATAAAATATTTTACACACAAATCAATAAAATTATTTTACTTTTCAACCACACATTCTTCAAAAAATAATATCTAAAACTCTATTTCTTCTTCCAAAATGGGAGACAAACATGCCCATAATGTTAGTTAAACGGCAGTTTTAATGTCCATGTATCATATAACATTAGTGTGTGTTTGATTACCAATATTTTTATGAACAATGTATTTTTTCACATAATTTTATACTTTTGTGCTGTTTGATTGACGTTTTTTTCCACAGAAAATGTTTTCCTACTTTTAGAGCCTGTTAGATTAAAATCAGATTAAAATTGAAAAACTAGCCGTTATTGTTGACTTTTATTAGACATGTGAGACCCAATAACGGTCATATTTTTAATTTTAATTGAATTTTAATTGTTACCAAACAGACTCTTATTTTAGATTAAAATCAGATTAAAATTGAAAAACTAGCCGTTATTGTTGACTTTTATTAGACATGTGAGACCCAATAACGGTCATATTTTTAATTTTAATTGAATTTTAATTGTTACCAAACAGACTCTTAATCACGTGATCATATTTTCCTTGAAAACAAGGAAAATATTTTCTTTAAGGAGATGTGACATTTATCCCCTCTCATCTATTCACTAATAAAAATGAACAAATATAATATTTTTTAGGTTAAGAAACTAAATCAATTTGATTGCATTTATTTTCCATGAAAAAAGTCTGTTTTCCACCTAAATTCATACTTTAAAGTGTTTGATTGCTATTTTTTTCTATGAAAAATATTTTCCAACTTTTGAAATTATGTTTAATTTTCCTTGTTTTCAAGGAAAATATTTTTTTTTGGGGGAATATGTTTTTGTTTTTCTCAAAACAAGGAAAATGTTTTCTTTTTAGGATATATTTTCCATGCTAATCAAGCACACTCTTAGTTAAAATTTAAAATCCATAGGGCACATTAAAACTTTTGGCTCCCATTCTTAAAAATCATTTTTTTTTTTTCTAAATTCATTTTTAGCACCTGTTTGGGCCACATTATTTTACTCATTTTCAACCACACATTCTTTAATAAAATAATTTTTTCATCACGTCAATAACTTTTCCTTTTTTTTTCAACCACATATTTCTCATCATATCAACAAAAAAAACAGATTCTTTTGAAAATAATGTACACCAAATAGGGGCTAATCACACAATTCACTCGACTCCCCTGTCGTCCCTCATCGTCGCACCTAACGTCCTAACCCCACTATCAACCGCCGCACCTCTGGCACCACACCATCAACCCAATCTCTGTGGCCCATGAAGTCATCTCCAGCACCTAAATCAAAGTTATATTTTACGGTAAAGGCCTCGAGTATGATTTATGGAAGTCGGGTCCAATTGTTTTAATTAATTAAATATGAAGAAATTATTTTTGTCTTTATTAAAATTGGTCAAAAAAAAAAAAAAGTTAAGACGCTTGATTGTGATCAACTAACATTCTTTTGAAGAGAAATAATACAAAGGTTCTTTCTCTGCTCATTTATTAAAAGGTTTAGTATGTATGTTCTAAGATTAGAAGATTCGGATCTTGACGATACATTTTGAAAGGTTTGAAGTATATGTTGCAAATTTTCTGAGTCAGTTGGACTCAACCCATGGACATCCCTAATTTTAGACAATTAGGTTGGCTTAGTGATCGAGTTATTCAAACATAATATTCTGTCAGCTCAACTCAATGATGAGCGTTGTTAAAAAATTGCAAATGTATGATGTCGAATTAACTGTAGTAAAGTAGATCTAAAAAGTCCAAATAACCATCGTAAAAAGACTATTTTGAAAAAAATATTGATTTAAATAACACTACCCCTTATTCGATGAAAACAAAGTTTTTGATTAAAACTAATATTAACTAAGAATACTAAAAGAAATTAAAAAATATATTTTTTTTCTTTGAATTATGGATAACTTTGATTAAACGATCAAATATGATGGTTGAAGCTTCGTGACTCAAGATTTGATCGTAGTTATCAACTTTAACAATGCATCTCAAATTCAATTCCTAAAGTTGTACTTGAAGGAATTCACTAGTTAATTCAATTTACCTCTCTAGAATTCAAATCAATCATATTTAGCCCATATTTTATGGCCATTATTTTAAAGAAAAATAAAGTTTTGGAATATTAATTTTTTGGAGAATGTTCAGTTAAAAAGTAGGAAAAATTTTTAGTTCACTTGCAAAATATTTTATTGTATAAATGTGAGGTTAAAAATGGATATGAAAATTAAAGAATTTTGTTTGAAGGAAGACAAACATGGGCTTAATTAAGTTAATTAACTATATCTCTATGTAAATTTGAATAAGCCCTAATTACACACATTAAATAAAATATGAATCAATAAAAAATCGCATAATAGCAAAATTATAACTCCATCTTTTACCCAATTATCAAATCTTATTGGTCTAAATTTATAACTCATCACTCGATTTGTTACGATTCACAAATCATGAACAAGTGATCATGTAATTTATGCATTAAGAAAGGAAGTAAAATCAATAATAAATCAATAAACTATTCAAAGCTTGACAATTGAAATTAAAATGTTCCACCATAGCTTACATCGTTCGTCCCAAATAATGATTTAGTTACTTATCGTAAAAGAAAAAAAAAATATTAAAATGGTATTGAATACATTGTTGGGCTAAAAGGAAAAACAGAAAAAGATAAAAAAAAATTAAGGCCTTGCACCAAAAGTCTACCTTCTTAACGTTAAAGCATTGAAATTGTTACACACATAGATACGTGGCATCGATTATTTAATTATAGTGGACCTATTTAGTCAAGTCAGATATTTTTGGGCCTAATCTTGGGTCCGACCCATTAGGTCTACATGCCCATTTATATTTCCTATACATATACGATTCATTTTGATAATGGAAGGGATGTTCGATAACCCTATCCAAATTTCATCTCCCTCTTTTGCACTCTCATTTTCTCGATTCCTTTTCTGGGGTCATGTCCACGTGGAGGGGACGACGTGGTAGGGATTCTGTTGGCCCATTTTTTGAGGTCAACAGATTGACACCGTATGTGGGAAACGGTACATTAACCATTTTTTTTACCACGTATCAAAAAGTCATCGGAAGAGATTATTTTTTCGGGCAGTTTGTTCAACCGGAAAAGAGTGATTTTACAAGCAGTAGTTTCTTTACCCAAAAACAGCAAAGCCAGCCACCAAAGAATGAAAAAATGACTACTGACTGCGATATGAAATCTTCGGAAAAAAATAAATTTCGACCACGGTATCTGCAGTGAAAATGGTCACAACAAGCTGAAGATTTTTTGTTCGACATGAAAAGATGAACAGAAAATGGCTGCTGGAAGTTGAGGATATATCAACAAAAAGAAATGTCATCAAGAAGGAGCTACTGGAAATATAGGAAGCCAAAGATAAGCCTTTCACTTAGGGGTGTCCAAAAGTCTCGAACCGAACCGAACCAAATCGAGCGGTTCTTCACAAGTTAGATACCCGAACGGGTACCCAAATCGAGAATCAATGGGTATGGATTGGGTCTCGGGTCTAGACCAAGAACCGAAGAATCGAATGAGAACCAAAACTAAATAATTTTTTTATTTTATTTATCGAATTAATTAAATTATTTTATTTTTTTCTAAATAAATTAACAAATTAATTAATTAAATCAGATCATTTCATAATTTTAAGATTTGGGCCTCAATTTTTTAATATGGATCACCGACATTTTAATATTAATATCTACTTTTTGGTATTTGTATGCATTTAATTAATGTTATTCGACAGTTAGTTATTTATATATATTTGAATTGGGTTACGTTAATTTGTAAAAATTACGAATGAAATGTTATTAGTTATATTTATGTAATGTTGCCGTAAATGTTAAAAAAATTTAATTATGGCATGGAACCGAACCGAACCTGAACGGTTCCATAATTATATTTGGACCCGACGGGTCCATTTATTAAATACTCGAAAATTTTGAAACCGAGCAGAACCGACTCACGAACAACCCTACTTCCACCTCTACTTGCTAGATTTTGAAAAACAAAAAACACCATTTTCCATAATTTACGACAACAAAAAACATCTCATTCTCAAGATATTGTTTCTCCTGCACATTCGGGTTCACCATCAAAATCAATAATTTCTCATCAAGTGAATCAACAATCCCAACACCAGCAACAATAATTTCTCATCAAGTAACCCAGCGAAGTCCAATGAGTTCACGAATAGAATTATGAGTGTTACAAGTAGGATGTTGCTAACTTATATCTACTTGATGTGAAATAATTTCGCTTGGGAAGTTATGGAGTTTGGATGGTAGAAGTCAAAAGAGGAAAGATTTCTTCTAGTTTATGATGTGAGTTGTGAAATATATCTTTACCCTCCATCCGCTTGATGAAAAGCTTAGGTAAAAATACAGCCTCCATCTAGTACCATTGAGCTATTGGCACCATTTAAAACCTCCGATGATTGTAGAGATCGCCATCGCAGACGTAGCCTTCGGCCACGAACGCTGAAGTAAACCAAAAGACAACACCAAAAACTTGTTATACTACCGTATATGCAAGACAGATATCGTATATGCAATATATACCGTATATGCAACGGTTACCGTATATGCAAGAATTATCGTATATGAAACAATTTAAACACCGGATTTTCGCATACCGTTTTTGCATATAACTTTGAATGTGACAGATTCAAATATATATAATAGATTTAATAATCTGGCAATTGAAAAACAAATTAAACAATAAACTTTTAATCTGAGGCCTGTGTTACACACAGTTTCCTTAAAACAGATTCGCCCTTAAAAATTAATATATGAAAACTGAATGTTTGCAAAGTGTCTAGATATCACTTTTTGGGAGTTATAGATTTAATGAAGATTTAGATGACATCAAAGAAATATTAAACTAAGTAACACAAGTAGCTGATTTTAAAATTAGGACATCCATACCATAAGATGGTTTACTCATCGGTTACTGTTAAATTGACCAGATAAATCAGAATCACTTCCTAGTATATATCTCTAACTGATTGTTTGCTTCCAACTGTTCGCTCTGAATCATTATTTATATGGACACCTATTATCCACTATTATACATGGAATGATTTATAGTATGTTTAGTCTCGTCTTCTCTTAGTTGATGGTGTGAACGAATAGATTGGTTCCAGAAAACAGATGACTTGACATATAAGCTTACATTTGCTCCTTTCAACCTCCTCAAACGACCTGAAAAGACATTGGCATAATCACAAGAACATGTAAAACATAGAATCTGCACATATATTGTTGTTGTCCAGTTCTCTTATCCTTAATCAAGGTAACCTCTAAAATATTCCCTTGTTCCTTAAACAAGGTGGTCGGATTTGAAATCATTCAACCAAAAAATAATTAATAAAGTTATATGGGTGAGTCTACATGTTACTGAAAAACAATCAGTACACACTTAAAGCTTGGGATTTTCATGGACGTAAGTGTTAGTATGCATAAGCTTGATGCTATGAAATGAAGGCTTTTAAAGACCACTACAATATTGTTTTTCCATTTCAAGTAGTGACTTGGAAACATTATTAATAAACTGTAAGAAGTAAAATGATATTTCTGAATATTGTCTCCATAACGATAGAATTTAATTATCTATGGATCCAACAGAACACAAGGACACAAAGACATAGTACAAAATATTCATATTAGAAGCTATTTCTTAAAATTGAATCTGCATACATCAACAATTGACTGCTAAGTAATACAATCAACTTACATCTTCTTCATTGGCGGTCCTTGGAACATATTTGCAAAAAGCTTAACAAAGTGAGTTCCATCAAATGGGTCTACAAAGGTAAATTATATAAAGATCAACGCAAGAACATAAAACAAAGATAAGCACAATAATCAAGCTTCAACACAGAAGAAAATGGGCTGCACAATCAATTCTGAATGGACATAGAAATATTATTTAGAGCTCGTATGGAACAAAGAATATCAAAAGTAAAACGTAAAGTAGTATGTTGACCTGACGTCTTAATAGCAAATAATATCCTAAAATATTCATGGTTATAACACTAAGAAAATCAGGAAGTATAGTATTGTTAAGATTCTCAATCAAGAAGTAAAAATGAAAACCCGGGAAAAAGAAGAAATAAATTCGAAGTGCTGCAAAGAAACTTTCATAATCGAAATTTTGATTTTTGATTTTTAACTTTTCTAAACTTCTCTTTCAGTTACTTGCTAAAGCTCCCAGTTAGTGAATATATAAACCTAATGGAAGTTCTGTAATAATTATAATTTACATCAAACTGATAAGCATCCCTTGGTCTGTATGCCAAATCTTAATAAATTAATGCCTCAAACACCAAGCCTTTTTTAAATCAAACTAACTTACTACCTATCTTGCCATATTATACCCTAAGTGTCTCACAAATACAGATATGGTTTCTTGTTGACTACATACTAAGCCCCTTTCTTAGCTGTAGTCAATCAACCAAAACTTCACCCAACAAAAAAACAAAACTAAACCTAAAGTGCAATTAATTCAAGAACATAAGAGTAACTCAGAACTAATAATCTAAATGCAGTTAAAATGAAGAACAATTAATAACACCTAAAGGCAAACAAAAGCTCTAAAATTCAGTTTACACAAATTCAAAAATAGAATTGTTCAAAGTTAGTTTGGCAATTGATAAAAGAATATGTATCTCAAAATGTTAGTTAGCAAAAAAATAAAAAATAAAAAAGTCTCTGCATAGGCGGACATGGGCACCGTGTCCGGGCGGTGTCCGTACATGGACACACGGTGTTCGGACACGACGCAGACATGGTGCCCGTGTTCGCGCTGCACCGTGTTACTACGTTGCGTGGAGAAATTTTTTTCTAGAACCAACATTTTATCATGTAATACTCTTGTTATCGCATAACCATTGACTCGCTTGAAGTTGTCAAGTATCGCCCATCACAAAAAATTTGCACAAGTAATAAATTCTAATTTTATATAATCATCTTTGGATCCCTAACAACAAATTGCATCACAATTTGCTAATAGAACATATCATATAAGGCCAAAGTCATATAGTTTTCTTATTTAATGAATTCCCATAAACCAACAAGGGTCAATCGAAAGAATTCTAGATTATGATGCAAATAAACAGATTCCAAATGACAATGCCACAAAGAAAGTGCAAAATGGAAAATATGATGCAACAAGAATCAATAAACATAACAAAAAAAAAACCATAATTGAAAAATAATTAAAACCAAATTGAATCAAACCTCAAGGAGACTGTCCGTGCTCCTCTCTTCTTCAAATCATTTCCTTAATTGATCCAATATAGTATCCTATCAGTATACCAAAAGAATATGTAGTTGAAAAGAATTAATATAAATGAATAGCTATATAATGACACAAAGAAAGAGGGGAAAATCTAATACAAACCTCAATGTTTTTTACTCTCTAGAGTTTCTATTGCGAATGACAATGGAAGAGAATGGGTGAAGGCATTGAAAGGAAAGCCATAGACACGACAATTTGGCGCACTATGGTTGTTGTGAATTAATGAATGATGGGGAACTATGGATAAAGTTAATTGCGTATGAAAATGGAAGATGCGATGAGTTGCGTGAAGAGAAGGAGATGCGCGAAAATTTCAGGGAAAAAAAACATTTATATCATGATGGTGAGTTTTTTAATTTATTTTTTATTAACTCAATAATATTAAGGGCCTGTCTGGTTGCACTTAAAATTAAAATTTCAACCGTTGCCAAGCCAAAATTGCACTGTTGCTTCTCACCAATTTCCAAGATAATTTGACTTGCCGCAATAATGACAAAATGACGTTTCTGCCCTTAAGATTTAATTGATTTTGCATGACAAATGGGCTTCTTCGGTATTTCATTCTGCCAATGTCAGATTTTGCTGCAAGATGGGCTCCATTCTGCTTTTAGGAAACGGTTATTTAATTGCTTAAAATTGTGAAGGAAGCGTTCCTAGACACACCCTAAGTTTTTTCTCTCCACTTCTATATCATGATTTTTTTTTATTCTGATTTTACATGAAAAACTATTATTTCCATTTATATACTCAAAACTTTCAATTATTCAGGCTATGTATAATCAAAGTTCGATTTGTTTATCTAAAATGTTATAATATTTTTTTTTTACTATTTCTTTGTACTTATAAAATAACACAAAGTTAATTACTTTTATAAATTTTAACAATTTTTTTGAACAAAATATATAATTTTATTATTTTCTTCAAGCATTACCATCTTTATCAGCGACAGCGTAGTTTTGATTATAATCACAAGTACAGGTTGTGCAGTCAAGCACGTAAATTCGTTGGGTGGATTATGGCAATTTGGGCAAAATAATATTCGATGACAGCAAATCAAATGTCTTGACTTTATCTTTTTGTTTTTTCTCTTCCCCTTTTTTGTTTTCTTTGATAAATTCACAGAATTCTACATTTATTTGGAAAAATACACACACATATATGTCTCAGTTTAGTCCCCAACGTTTCAAAAAGGTATTTAAATTCTCAAGTTTTCAATTTTGTCGCACCGTCCATTGGAAGAGATGTTAAAATGTCAACCTTTTGTTGGAAAAAGGATTTTGATGGTTTTACATCCCACTATTTGTGGGGCGCCCGCTTCCAAAAAAAAGCGAGCCCTCACTATTGTGAGGGGTTGTCAAACTTGGTGTACATTTTAAATGTGCTTTGATCCTTTGGAAAAATGGGTTTAATCTAAATTTTGAGTTAACAAAAATACACAAACAAAGAATAAGGACCATCCCAATTTACTTTGGTACATATAGGACTAATCACTTGAAATATGAAAGATGTTAGGGATGTAAATGCTTATTTTTAATGGTTATATACTGAGACACAATAAGAGCCAAAGGTTGGGGGATCTCCAGTGATAAATGTCAACCTTTTGTTGGAAAAAGGATTTTGATGGTTTTACATCCCACTATTTGTGGGGCGC
>CAIGRF010035376.1:0-15532 GCA_903798235.1 Fraxinus ornus | reverse complement strand
TTGAGAATTCAAGGATCACGTATTACTCGATACCACTTGATATGAAACTAACCACCGGATTGTGATGTTAAAGTTATATAGCAAAATATGAAGTATATGATTGCAAGCAAAAGAATAAAAGAAGACAAGAAAAAATGTCAGACAAATTTGGAGATTTTATTGCACCACAAATAAGGAAGATAGAGAAATATTATAATAATCCTAACAACTAGTAATCACTTTTCTCACATTATTCTCACACCATAAAATTGTAGAGGAGAGCCAAGTATAGGCAACTATGTAGGGCGACGTCCAAACCTTAATAGATGAGTTGTAGTTGAAGTAGAATGTCAAAAACTTGTTAAAACGCAAAAAGGGTGTGGGCCGGATAACCATGTTACTCGAGCGATAAGCTAGCGACATGTTCGTCGCTCGAGCGCCAGGCGAGCGACCAAGTCTCGGGAGAAAACTTGCAGGTGATGCTCGAGCGGCTAGCTAGCGGGTAGGCCAGTGAAAATACGGCTACTTTTCTTCCCAGTCCATAATTTCAACCTCTTCAAGTCCAATACAAATTCCAACTCCCAATAGGGCTTCCAAAAAGAATTTCAACAACTTGAATAAGGCTCCAATAGCATTTAAAACTGAATTCCTCTTGAAGTGCACTTTAATTAGATTCTCCAATCACTTCAATAGGGAATTCGGGTCACCTGGAGAAGAAAACTCATCTGCAATGAATGAACTGACTCTTCAACAATAACCAAAACTGATTTCTCCAACCAAACACAAAAATACTCCACCTCTTCCAATGAATCCATCACTACTATGCAAAATTATGTCATATTCTCAAAAAATCATAATGATTTTAAAATTCACCAAACTAAGTGTAACATACCCCAAAGCAGCATTAAGCCCAAATGTTTTTAAAGAAAGCCTTTTGCTAGATTGTACGAAGTACTATGCTAAAAGCATGCTCAATAAAATCAGCATCCACATACCTTTTTCCACTGGGTCTATCCCTAGCAATAGAAGAATATAATGTCACCGCAGGTGATGGTGGTAAAGCGGCATTATCCATATCTTTCGAACTCCACTGAGTTATGTTCTTCAAATCCGACCATTTACGAGCTCCTAAAGGTATTGTACCAAACTGAATGTCCACCATAGTACTGAAAACAAATTGACTCTAGATTCTCATCACCCTACAAAATGTACAATATGGGCATCCTTACAAACCTTCAAAGTTCCACCTCCACCAAAGAACTCATAACCCTTTGAATCAAGGATATACCATTGATGAGATTCTTCAAATCCAGAACATGTCGAACCTGGCCAAGTTTTCTAATATTCCCATCCAATAGCTTCAATATGACCGTACCAATTCCAACAACCCGACAAGGTGTGTTGTTTATCATAACCACGACACCTTTGGAAATGGTTTCATATTTAATAAACAAGTCCTTATTAGGTTACATATAAAACACACACGCTGAATCCAAAATCCAATCCTCCTTTGGTTTAGACTCGGTATTAGAAATAGCCAAGAGATCTCCCTACTTACAATGTTCTTTCGAGGTCTGTTTCACCTGAAGTCTCTGATTGCTTCCCATATCGACTTGCAGCCAACGTTTCTTTATTTTGCAATTTGTAGTAGGTGGGGGGGTTCGCCTTCGGGACTTCCCCCTTGACAAAAGGTTGCTTCTTCTTATTATTCGTTGAACTCAATTTTGAACTTATCTAGGATTTCATTTTTATGGCGTTCAACAACTTCATAACAAGGTTCATAATTTTTGTGATTAAGGGGTCAAGTTCCTTTATAACTTTGGTTCCTTGATTTAATAAAATATTGGGCCAAGCTTCAAATCGGAATTTTAGCTTTTTTGGGATTGTGATTCAATTTTTTGTGAGTTTTCAAGCTACTATTGCTACGTGGATTCACATCTCTTAGATTTGATATTTTTACAAGTAATGTATCTATTACAAATATGATTTACACATTTTTTATTCAGAGCTGATAAAAGTGCTCATGCAACATTTCTAATGTTTTCATAACACGAATATGTCCCATCAAACCTATGTGCTTACGCACTAACAATTCTTGCATAGTGATATTAGGAAAATGTTTTCCTTACCTTATTTACACCGAATGACAAGGAAAAATCTTGATATACTCCAGCCATCTCGCATCCCTCTTCTTCAACTTACCTTGGCCCTTGAAATGGTTCACTGAATTTATGACATGTGTGTATTTGATCATATATATAGGCCAATTAAAAGTTGCATCAAAACGGATCCAATTCCTATTTCTGAGGAATCACATTCAATCTAAAAGGTCTTGTTAAAGTTAGGTAGCGCTAAAATAGGTGCAGAATACAACATATTCTTAATAATATTAAATGCATTTTTTTTTTATGTGAACCTCAATAAAGAATGTACCCTGACCCACATAAGATTTGATACGAACACCATGAAAGATAAAATCAAAGTTATAACCTTGACCTAATGATTTCTTGAATTAAAAACCAAGGTTGAAAGGGTTGAACGCCACTAAATTTTATGCACAAAACATTTCTTGAATGTCCTTTGTAAATTATTGATGTAAAAGACTAAAGAAGATGATGAAGAGTCAATAAAACGATGGAGACTTGATGAAGATTCAATGAAGAAGATGAAAAAAAAATGTAGAAAGATATATAACCTTGATTTTAGAGCCATAGTTTTGATAACTCACACCCACGTAACAATAGTAGCTTTGAAACCCCACACAAAATTGAATTACAACCTCGAGAAATCTAAAATCTTGATTTGAAACTTGACCAAAAATTTATTGAATCGAGGAACCAAAAATATGAAAGAACTTGACCCCTTAATCACAAAAATTATAAATCTTGCTATGAACTTGTTGAACGCCACAAAGATGAAATCCTTGACAATTTCAAAATTTGATTCAATGAAGAAAGCAACCTTGCGTTGAGTTCATCTCTCAAAAGTTAAGTAGTTTACAATGAAAGAATGAGGCCATATGTATAGGCAACTCATAAAAACCCTAATGAAACCGTAAAATATCAAGAAAATATCAAACAAATAGAGTTCTAAATGAAAAAGGAAAAAATAAATCACCTTTAGATTTTTGTATTGTGGGCATGCATCGTGTATTCTTGTGCGCGCCGTTCAATTGATTTGGCTACGGGTTGAAATTTCTCAATGGTACTCGCGCGACCTATTTTGTCTGCACGTGCGCATCGCTTTTCGACTACACTTCAAGCTTTGCTTCTTCTAACTTAGTTTGAATTAAGTGCACTAATTTTGTTTCCTCTTCCATGCCCTACATGAAACTTGATACTTTGTTCATTGCAATCGAAGACTTGGTCCACGTAGCTTGAACAAGTAATCCCATGGTTTCCTCGATCTTTTTCGCTTGCAATCTTGTCATTGGTCATTCTTCCACAATCAATGGATCCTTGCTAGCCTTCGTCCCATGGTTTTCGTCAACATCACCGCATATACTCATAGCATGCATGATTTTTACTTGTTTGGCATTAGCTTATGTAGTTTTTGCATTGTAGGCGAGTATGAAACTTTATAGAAGACATTTCTAGTTGTGAAGCTCTTACGGGATTTCGAAGTTTGATGTACATGGATGACGACCTGTAACGTTATTTATTGGGCTGTTATTTTGATCTTACCATCTGTTTTATTAGATTTTTGAGATCTTGTATAGTGTATATATATATGACTTTTGAATGATCTTTTATTTCAATATACTATATAAGCATCATTGGTGATCAGGCGAGAATACACAAGAATTTTATTGTGAAGATGATGAGAATCATGGAGGGCAAGCTAACAAGGTTTCATTGCTTGTTCTGGAGTGATATGAATCAATTAGAAGAGAAGATCCTAAACCAACTAGAAAATAGAAGGACTGAAGTATGTGCGAAAACACACAAGATGTACAAAAATGCGTCTAACTTTCAGCTCGGTTATCGAATTTTCACCCATGAATACAATCCAGAAACGACTTTTGGTTTTGTACATGTTTTTTGGATGACTTTATGTCAAAATTTGAGGGTCAAATTCGCTTATTTAGGGGGTCAATTTTTGGGTTTTTATGTTTTGAATTAGTTTAAGGATATTTTCGTTAGTTGTAGTATTTTAGTTTTATTCAGATTTGTTTTGTAGTTTTGTAGTTTATTTAGATTTGTATTCAAGATTAGAGTTTTGTTTTGATTAAGAGTTAATTTTATGCCCATAAGAGGCACATTCATTGTACAATAAAGACATTAATTTTTTAGAATTAATCATAATGTGAAATTTTTCCCTTTTTGTCTTGTTTTTCATTGAATTCAATTTCGAACTTATCAAGAATTTCGTCTTTGTGACGTTCAACAAATTCATATCAATGTTTATAGTTTTTGTAATCAAGGGGTCAAGTTCTTCCGTAACCTTGGTTCCTTGATTCAATAAATTATTGGGTCAAGTTTCAAATCTGGAATTTTTCTTTCTTCGGGTTCTGATTCAATCTTTTGTGGGTTTTGGAGCTACTATTGCTACATGAGTTTAATCATTTTTTTTTTCGAGTTAAAAAAAAAAAAAAAGGCAAAAAGAGGTCAAGAAAAAAGTGAAGAAAGTTTGGAAGAAAAACATATTCAATTTCAACATCTAGATTCGAGGCGAATCTTCTTGAAGAGAAAGGGAATGATGAGAATCATGGAAGGCAAGCTAACAATGCATGTTTCGGAGTGATATGGATCAATTAAAAGAGAAGATCCTAAACCAATTAGAAAATAGAAGGGATATGAAATATGTGCGATAACGCACAGGATGTATAAAAATGCGTATAACATTCAGCTCGGTTGTTGGGTTTTCTCCCATAAGTACAATTAGGGCTGGACAAAACTCTCGAACCGAATTAGACCGAACCGAGCGGTTCTTCATAAGTTAAATACCCAAACGGATAGCTAAATCAAGAACTGATGGATTTGGGTCGGGTCTCAGTTCTAGACCAAGAACCGAATCTAAATAATTTTTTTAATTTTTTCTATTGAATTAATTAAATTATTTTATTTTTTTCCTAACAAATTAGCAAATTAATGAAATAAACCAATTAAGTCCAGCCAAATGTTAAAATATTTACGAACCAAACCCAACGGTTCCATTTATTAAATACCCAAAAATTTTGGGTCGATTCGGTTCTAAAGAGAACTGAACCGAATTGACCCATGTTCGGCCCTAAATACAATCCTGAAACGTCTTTTGATTCTGTACAAGTTTGTTGGATGACTTAGTCAAACTTTGTGGTTCGAATTCGATTGTTTAGGGGTCCATTTTTGCGTTTTTATGTTTTGAATTAGTTTAAGGATATTTTCATTATTCGTAATATTTTAGTTTTATTCAGATTTGTTTTGTAGTTTTGTAGTTTATTTGGATTTGTCTTTAGTATTAGAGTTTTGTTTTGAATAGGAGTTTATTTTATGCCTATAAAGGCACATTCATTCTACAATAAAGACATTAATTTTTGAGAATTTCTCACTTTCTATCTTTTTTTCATTGAACTCAATTTTGATCTTATCAAGGGTTTCATCTTTGTGGTGTTCAATAAATTCGTAGCAAGATTCATAGTTTTTTTCAATTAAGGGGTCAAGTTCTTCCATGACTTTGGTTCATTGATTCAATAAATTATTTGGTCAAGCTTTTTATCGGGATTTTAGGTTCCTTGGGGTTGTGATTCAATCTTTTGTGGGTTTCTGACCAACTATTGCTACATTGGTTTCACATCAAAATACACTTATATTCATTGTATCAATGTTAAAAAGAAATATGTAATTATATGTCTAGGCCGAGTCGTCAATTTTTGTTTTTGTATAGGTGAGTGTATAATTCTCCATGTAAATGAGGTGCGATAGAGAGTGGTATTAGAGCAAGGTTATAATTCTATAGACTGTGGACATGTACACGATCTCGGAGTACAAAAGAGCATGGCTATGTTAGTAAGTTTTATTTTGTTGCATTACTCTTTGCTTGCTTCATGAATGATATTGGCCAACCTTTATTGTGATTATTTTGTAAACATGTATTATTAAGAACCGAGGACTATAGTAGTGGAGCTAGAACTCTAGGACAAGAGGCACCTATCCAAGATAATAGTTGAGATGTTGTTATTGTTAGACTTACATAACTAGTTGAGTGACAATCACAACAAATTTACTAGTTAATACAACATAGAAAGACTGGATTCATACAACCACAATAAAAAGCTGAACATATTGAGATAGTTGGGAAAAGATTTAGAAAATTAAACCCTCCAATATTTGAGGATGCATTAGACCCAATAGTATTAGAGGATTGGCTGAGAACTTCAGAGAATATGTTCTGATATATGAGAGTTTCAGAGGTAGAGAAAGTAGTTTGAGCATCATTTATGCAACGACGTAGTGTTGGACATTGGTGGGACACCATGAGCAGTATAGAACAAGCTTAATAGAGAATTAACAGTGCTCAGGAGGCTCGAAGACAATTTAGTGGTCAGGGACATCGTTGATTTAGAAATGACAAAAAAAAGAGTATTCTAGGGCTAGAGTCAAAAACCTAAGTTTTAACCAAGGAAATGACAACAACAGTGAGATCAGGGTGAATGTATAAATGTAGAGCTGGGTATAACCTCGACATCACATTTTAGCTCCCACAAAGTCCATATTTGTGTGTTCCCATTTCCACTCAAGAATGTTTGACGGGTTCAACAACTCAAGTGCCTTTTGATGTTCTGCCTTGACTTGATGATGACCAATCACTGATGAGAATCATGGAGCAAGCTAGAAATGATCCATTGTATGTTTCAGATGGACCAATAACAAGATCAAGAAAACCATACAACGATTTGTCAAAGTTACGTGGATTGAGAGTTTATGTTGAAAGTAATGCAACAACAATTTGATAGGATGAATGTAGTATCTAGAGAAATTAGGGATAGAATGGATACACTGATTGCAAACTTACAAAGGGGATAACCAAAAAAGAGTTCCTAATGTTAGGAGGCAGGATAGGTGTGATCTTAGGGCTCATTTTGATGATGAGAATGAAATAGAAAGTGAAATTGAGGATGACCAAATATCGGTGGCTTAGAGGAGATTCTAGAAACTTTGCTGGTCTAGAGATGAGATAGAGTTGATCAAAATTTGGGTAGTACTAAGATGAAAATTCCTTCATTCTAAGGTAGAAATAATTGAAAGAAAGAGATTACTAGTCATTACTACAATAGAGACCTTTATAAAAAATTATAGAGCCTTTGTCAAGGATCAAAAAGTGTAGCGGCTATGAAGATGGAGAAAAAATTTAAAGGAAAAAGAGTAGCAAGATATTCTTTCGGTTCTAATCCTTTTGGAAATCGAAGTGGGGTCATAATATGAGTGATTGAGTTGTTTCAAAGTGAAATGCCTAACCACCTAGGGAAAAAGAAGAAGTAGCTAGCAAAAATAAACATAAGTCAAATTTCCAACCTTCTAAGAATAGGGATATCAAGTGTTTTAAATACTTGGGTTTCGGGCACATTGCATCTCAATGCCCAAACAAAAGGTCAATGATCTTGTGTGACAATGGAGAAGTGGTGTCTAAAGATGAAAGTGAAGGTGATGAGATGCTCAAGTTGAGTGATACTAGTGATGTGATGGAGTAGAGTACCCAGAAGAAGGTGAAGCAGTTGTTGCAAGGCATTCTCTTAGTACACAAATGAAAGACATGATATGGATCAATATAGAGATATATTTCATACTAGATGCTATGTCAACAACAAGGTATGTAGTTCGATTATAGATGAAAGAAGTTGTACCAACCTTGTAAAGAAGTTGGGCTTTCTATGCTAAAAGCATCCTAGATCCTACAACTTGCAGTGGTTGGATGAATATGGAGAGGTCAAGGTTAACAAGCAATTCTTGGTGAGCTTTATTATTGGAAGGTATGGTGATGAAATGATATGTGATGTGGTTCCTTCGCAAGCTGGGCACAACTTCTTGGGAAGGCCATGGCAATATTATCGGATACTATACATGATGGATTCAAAGATCAGGACAGCTTTGTCATAGATGGAAAATTAGTTACTTTTGTTCCTTTAACACCGAAGCAGGTCTATGAGGATCAATTAAAGTTACGAATTGAGGAAAAAAAGAAAAGGAAAGAGAGGGAAATTGAGAATGAAATTGAAACTTCTTGGAAAAAAAGAGAGTAAGAGAGAAAATAGATTGGTGATTGAAAGTAATAAAAAGACTAGAACCATAAGAGAGAAGAGAAGACAAAAGTGAGCCTTTTAGCAAAACGAAGTGAAATTTAGAGGGCTTTCATGGAAAACTAGCCTTTGATATTGCTGGTCTACAAGGAATACTTAATCTTAATGAAAATAACCAACCCCTCCCTAATATGGATATTTCTTTATTGCAGGAATTTGAGAATGTGTTCATTAAGGAGATGTCTAGTAGGTTGCCTCCCATTCGAGGCATTGAACATCATATTGATTTTATACCTAGAGATGTTTGTTAAATAGAAATGAATAATCAAGAGGAGAGCTTCAAAGGTAAGTTGAAGAGTTGATGGGAAAATGATACGTAAGGAAAAGCTTGAGTCCATCTATTGGTGTTACTTATGCCAAACAAGGATGGGAGGTAGATGATATGCATTGATTGCAGGGCAGTCAACAATAATGGTAAAGTATCGTCAGTCCATCCCTAGTTTTAGATGATGTGGTTGATGAATTGTATGAATCATATTTTTTAGAAAAAAAGAATAGATATTAAAAGTGGCTATCATCAAATTAGAATAAAAGAGTGAGATGAGTAGAAAATCGCTTTTATCAAAACTTTGGAGACTGAATGTGATGAATACATTATATCGAGACTTTTTCCTATGTAATCTTGTATAAATAAGGAAATGAGAACATAGTTGCCGATGCATTATCCCTAAGGTATTTATTTCTTACCTTAAATGCCAAAATACTTGGATTTGAATATGTTAAGGATATGTTTGCAAATGATGCAGACTTTTCTAATATATATGTCATGCGATAAAGGTTCAATAGTTAAAATTTATAAGCATAATAGTTACTTGTTTAGGAAAAATAAACTATGTATGCCTAGTTGTTCCATGTGTAAATTGTTAGTGCGTGAAGCATGTGATGGGGTATTTCAGTATTATAAAACTTTAGAAATGTTGCATGAGCACTGATGTGAACCTCGTTGTAGGATGTACCCTGAAACCTACAAAAGATCCAATATAACCCCTAAAAAGTTAAAATCGGAGTTATATAACCTTGACCCAATAATTTCTTGAACCAAGAACAAAGGTTGGGTTGAACGCCACAAAAACTGGGAATCTTAGGTTAGTTAGGAATTCAATTAAGAACAAGATATGAAAACGAAATCTACTTTTTACTAATCCATCAAATAATGTGTTTTTCCTACAAGGAAAAGACTAAATGAACTAAGTTTGGTTCTTCTTTCATGCCCATCTTGAAACCTTGTGTATTGCTCATTGCACTCGAACTCTTAGCCCACATAGCTGGACAAGTTCTTGTTCCTCTTTGCTCTTGATCTTGTCATTGGTCTAACTTCAACACACAATAGATCCTTTCTAGCTCGCCTTTCGTGATTCTCATGATCCTCTCCCACTTCAAATGGATTTGAACTCAAATTTTCACTTGCATTAAAGAGAGAAAGATTAGGAACATTGAAAGTAGCAGATACATTATATTCACCTGGAAAATCCAATTTGTAGGGCAATTATTAATCTTTTCAAGGATTTGGAATGATCCATCTCCTAATCTTTTCAATTTAGACCTTCTTTGAGTTGGACAACGTTTTTTTTTTCATGTGAACCCAAACCAATCATGTGGTCTACATGTTACACGCCTCCTTCCTTTATTAGCTTGAGATACATAATGTTCATTCCTCTTCTCAATTTGAAGTTGAACCTTCTCATGGATTGACCTTATCAACTCAGCCTTTTTCTTTCTATCTAAACGTCCTCTTTGATCAACGGGTAAAGAAATTAAATCCAATGGAGTTAGTGGATTAAAACCATGCACAATTTCAAAAGATGAAACAAAAATAGTAGAATGCATGACCTTATTATATGCAAATCATATAAATGGTAAACAATCCTCCCAAATTTTCGAACCCTTGTTGATTATCGTACTCAAAAGTTGAGCTAAAGTTCTCTTAGCTACCTCAGTTTGTCCATCTATTTGTCAGTGACAAGTAATAGAAAATAGTGTCTTAGTTCCTAACTTACCCACAAAAACCCTCCAAAAGTGGCTAAGGAACTTAACATCCCTACTAGATACAATACTCCTATGCCCCATGGAGTTGCACTATATCTCTAAAGAATAAAACAATTATATTCGTGGCATCATCTATTTTATGACATTGAATAAAATGTGTCATCTTACAAAACCTATCCACTACCATGAATATAGAATCTCTATCCCTTTCAGTCCTAGGCAACCCTAGTACGAAGTCTATAAATTCATCAACTCATGGTTCACTAGGGTCGGGTAAAGGTATACAAACCTTGTGGTAAAACCTTAGACTTAGTCTTCTTACATGTAATGCATCTACTACAAATGCGATTAACATCTCTTTTCATCCTAGGCCAATAAAAATGCTCATGCAACATCTCTAAGGTTTTCTTAATACCAAAATGTCACATTAACATCTATAATGTCTATTGTTTAACTTACCAAGGCCCTTTAGCTATTTCAACGACTCATGGTCGGTGTGGATTACAAACTCCTTCAGTCACAGGTAGTGTTGCTAAACCATGCTTCTTACCTCAGTCATACTTTTAGGTGTTGGTCACTCCTTTATAGCTTTTACTTTCTCTTCAACTACTTCAATGCCTTTTGTACTGAAAGCATAACTTAGAAAAACCACTTTTTCATGCAAAATTGGTGTGTACTGTCGTAGACACCCAAAAATAGTACCTCAATCTCTAAAACTAATGTAGTAGTGGAAGTAAGGGTCGATCCCACGAAGAGTATGTAATTCAATATTTTATGCTTCACATAATGGTTGTGGGGTTTTTGTATGCAAACAATTGTAAATAACGCAATTAATAACAATGAAAATTAAATAATCCTAATTATTAAATAACTCCAGACCAGCGCTNTTCTTCTTAATATTCAATAACATCTATCGAAAAAAATCATCAAATCCTAGTGCTTCACAAGTTAAAGGAATCAAACAATTATGAATTTGATATTTAACTTAGCGGTAGATTATAACGAATAACAAACTAGTAGGCCTCCTAGCAATTAAACATAACAATAATGGAAATAAGTGCAAAAAAATATTCAATACGCAAAATAAGAATTAAATAATAAGAAAAACTATTTAGATCTCACAATATGTGGTCCAACGCTTCAATTTCCTTCGACCAAGTGTAAAAGTTTAATTACAATTCATGATTCTAAGAGAAACATAATAAAGAATGAAGATGAGAGGTGTTTTATACGTTCTAGGATTTTAAAATATGTATTTATAGTTGTTTTCTTAAGTAGTTGACTTAAATTAGGAAACTAGAAATTTTTTCTCGATTTGGCTTGGCCGGCCGCCCAGGCATAAAAGTTGGCCTCTATTTTCGAATATTAAGGTCGGGCTGCCGCCCGACCAATATAACTGGGTGGTCGCCTGACAAATACAATTGGACAACTTTCAGTATTTTAGTCATATCTTTCACTACTGATATTCGATTGAGACGATTCAAAATGCATTGGAAAGCTAACTTAAAGGACTACAACTTTTCTTCAGATATTATTTTCCAATTCCATCTTTTACCATGTCAAAAATGGGTCTTAATATGAGGCTAAAAACCGGTGCATAACTTTTCGATTGGAAATTGATGTGTGATCATACTTTGACAATATTTCATCCCTTTTGACGTCTTCCTTCAACCAATTGACTCATTACTCTCGAATCTTCATTGTTTGGTTCAACACAACTTTTGTGTATTTTCGCGATAGTCCTTGAACTTTCATTTCCTTTCACTTTGGTCCATTTTCACCTATTTCTTCCAAATTACACCATCTCCATTAAATTGCCACCTCAATCAAAATATGAGATTAATAAGTACATTTTGACATAAAATAATCATACGAGCGAATAAAATAAGGAGGGAAAAATATTTATTTTACATTTATATAAAAAATGTACACTTATTAAAATTAGTATAAAGTCGTTCTTGTCTCAAAATAATAAACACACATCTCAAATGCTCAATATGCTCATCTAAGCTCTTACTATACAATAGAATGTCATCAAAATAAATTACTACAAATTTGCCTATGAATGCACCCAAGAAATGGCTCATTAATCTCATGAAAGCATTAAGTGCATTACTATGTGAAATGGCATACTGATTATTCATTAAATCTCTATTTAGTCTTAAAAGCAATTAGTTGTTCACTCATCTCCTTCTTTCATTCTAATTTGGTGATATCCACTTTTAAGATCTATTTTACAAAAAAACACATGATCCATGCAATTCATCAAGCATATCATATAACATAGGTATGTGATGATGGTGTTGTACTGTTATGTTGTTGACTGCCCTGCAATCAATGCAAATTCTCCACGTCCCATTCTTTTTTAGGCATAAGTAGCACTAGCACCGCATATAGACTCATGCTCTCCTTCACGTACCCTTTGCTCATCAATTCATCAACTTGCTTTTAAAGCTCCTATGGCTTCTTGGGATTACTTTTATAGGCTGGCCCGTTTGGAATAGCAGCTTAAGGTATAAAATCAGTATGATGTCAATGTCTTGAATGGGTGGTAACCCGCTACGCATGTACTCAGGGAACAAGTCTTCAAATTCCTACAATAAAAAAGTAGCTAAACTAGGGAGATATTGGTTAGTTTTTTTGTGTTTTGCAATATCAAAGGCTGGTTTTCTATGAAAGCCCTCTTAATTTCACTCCCTATTGCAAAAAAGCTACTTTTGACTTCATTTTTCTCTTGTGGCTCTACTCTTTTTTTCATTATTTCCAGCCAACTTTCTATTCTCTTTTACTCTCTCTTTTTCTTGAAGTTTCAGTTTCACTCTTGTTTTGCTTCTCTTTCTTTTTCTTCTCTTTTGAGCCTTTTAACTTTAATTGATCCTCATAGACCTGCTTTGATGTTAACGGAACAAGAGTAACTGATTTTCCATCTTTGACAAAGCTATACCTATTTTTAAACCCTTCATATATCACATTCCTATTGTACTGTTATGGCCTTCCCAACAAGATATGCCCAACATGCATAGGAACTACATCAGACATCACCTCATCATTATACTTCCCAATAGTAAGACTTACAAAGACTTGTTTCTTAACCTTGACCTCTCCACATTCATTCAACTACTGCAACTTATAGGGTCTAGGATATTTTAACATAGACGAGCCCAACTTCTCAACAAGGGTAGTACTAGCTATGTTGCTACAACTCCCGCAATCTATAATCTTACAACATAACTTGTTGTTAACATAGCATCTAGTATGAAATATATTCTCTCTATTGTTCCATGTCATCCACCTTCATTTGTGTACTAAGAGCACGCTTCCCAACAAGTGCTTCACTTCTATTGGGTACTCTACTCCATCGCCATCACTAGCATCCTCCAACTTGAGCATTTCATCACCATCGCTATCACTCTCTATTGCCACTTCCCCATTGCCAAGCAAGGTTGGAAATTTGACTTAGGCTTATTTTTGCTACTTCATCTTTCCCCTTGGTGGCGAAGTCTTACCCTTTGAAAGAGCCACATCACTCCTATTATCATTATTCTATTTCAATTTCCAAGGAAGATTAGAACCCGAAGACTACCTTGTTGCTCCTTTTCTTTTTAATTGTCTCTCTACCTTCATAGACCTATGCACCATATCGTCCAACTCCACATAATGTTGTAACTCCACTACATTAACTATATCCCTATTTAATCCATTCAAAAATTTGGCCATTGTGGTTCCTCTATCCTCCTCAACATTGGCCCTAATCATAGTTACCTCCATCTTCTTATGGTAATAGTCGTGTCTTGAACCTTGGCTAAGGTTTTGTAGTTTTTGATAAAGGTCACTATAATTAGACTAGGTACAAATCTCCTCCTCATGATAGCTTTCAATTCACCTCATGTTTCTTAGGCCTCTCATAATTCCTCCTATTTTTTGCCAATTGATCTCACCATATTATTGCATAATCAATAAATTCTATGACTGCTAGTTTTACCTTTTTTCTCAGAATAATTATGGTAATGAAAGATCAACTCCAACTTCTTCTCCTACTCCAAATAAACTTCAGTATTGTTTCCACTTTGAATGAAGGAATTTTCATCTTAATATTACCCAAATTCTGATAAGTTCTATCTCCATCTCGACCACCAAAATTTCTAGGATCTCCTAGGCCCCTTTTCACACCTACCTCTACTATTCATGTTCCTATCCACTTCAGCCGCCGACAATTGGTCATCCTCAATCTCATTCTTTTTTTTTTTTTTAGTTAAACAGAAAAATCTTTCATAAAGCCTCACTTATGGTGGAGGAAAATCGTAATTACAGACTCCATCCCAAAACAAAACAATAGAATACTACCCAACTTTGAAACATACATTAGCGTCTCAAATAGGGAATCCCAATCTATCTGTGCGTAAAACGCCCTTCAAAAGCAAATGTACGAGTTCACCAAATCAAGAATAATTTGCAACCCCACACCCCCTCCTTAGAGAGGAAGTCAGCACCATGTTAGCTTCACAAAATATATGTTTCTCATTAGCATTCAAAGCACCTAAGAGCTCCATAATCTCTTCCCAAAAGTAAAAAAGGTACCATATAGAGCAACATCCTTTGATCATCCACTGAGCAACAACCAAAGAATATGTCTCCACATCAATGTCCTTCGGCCTTAGGTCTCGACTCAACCTCAATCCATCACATAGTGCAGGAACCTCGGCCACCATGTTAGTAGTCTTACCGTAATAGTTAAAACATCAGCAATGAAACTTCCCCGTGATCTCGAATAACACCTGCTCCACCAGCCAAGCCAGGATTGCTTTTGCATGCACCATCGACATTCAATTTCTACCTATTCCGTAGAGGTTTCAACCACGTAACCAGCTGAACAGATTTATCCTTGGATGGTGCAGTAGGACATTTTAACCATCTGGAATACACTGCATCAGCCACCTGAATCTGATTTCCTTTTATAATCCAACCTGCAATGTCACTCAAGAAATATTTCACCAATCTAACTACACGTTGCTAGTTTGTGTTCACCCCCCTCCAATCGTGTTTCACATCTCGTCTTCCATAGCACCTATGATAATAAGGGTTGAACTCCCCAGTATCCCAAGGTTAGTCAAAATTGTTGCTGTCATCCACCATAAATTCCATGTTACGAATAGATAAGTTAAATTGAGTTTCAAAGATGTAATGTCCTAGATTTTATATTCTTAATTTGGTTGATATAGCACATTTAAGAAATAAACTATGGAAGCTCGGCCCATTTAAGGTTATGAATGTACAAGTCATTAGTTATTTATA
>CAIGRF010035334.1:7522-26971 GCA_903798235.1 Fraxinus ornus | reverse complement strand
CTCCAATCAGGAAGCGAACTCCCCACGCTGAGGTTGCTAGCCCAACAATGCCCTTCCTTTGCCAACTTGGATGTGCCCTGGGGGGCCATTAGGTAGGGTTGCTTCTTTGCGAAGAAGTTGTATTAGGTTAACTTTCTCTAAAAGTTCTTTTAATTCGATAATGATTTTTAGAAAATTATTCAAATATTTTCAAAACACAACTTATTGATATCAAAAATATTTTTTTGACTTTTCAAAAGCCCCGTCAAATGAGTCTTAAATATACTAAGTCCTTGATTCATCCTATTTTTTAAAACTCATTTTCAACAAATTCATTTTCAATTATAAAGTTTACGAGATCTACAATTTCTGTCAACTTTTGAATTTTATATTTAATCAATTTTTATCAAATCTATCAAAAATATGATTTTTGACTAAATCAAACAATTCTAAGTTTAAATATCACCCCCACCATAGTTTATGAAATTTCTATATGTCAAAGTAAAATAAATAAATCTCAACGCTGCTCAATTAAATAAAGTATGTGAATCGCGTTTAGTCCTTGTTTGATGGGCATTGTTTATGAAAAATTATGTTTTGAATAGTGATTTTTAAAAAAATGTGTGGTTAAAAAGTATAGAAAAATTATAGATTTACGTGAAAAATATGTTAATGTATGTTAACAAGAATGCAAGAATTAAAGAGTTTTAATTTAAAGAGAAGGAAGCATTGTTTAATAAATAAAAATAGTGCAAAATTTTTATTTCTCTATCATCCCTATCTGCCCAGTGAATTGTGAATAGAACAACCCATACGATATTTATTAATATATTAAATGCACTGCCGAATTAGAAATATAACATAAATTTAGGAATGCCAATAAGGAGGGTATGGAACGGATTGAGCATTTCCATCTTAGTTCCGACGAATATTTTTGTCACTTTACTCTATCCTCATAACAGTTTAAAGCGGAACGGGACGGGTTCGGGGGTGGGATGGGGTGGGGGTGCACATTTATTTTTTCTTTTTAATTAATTAATTAATTAATTTTTGTTTTTACTATTATTATTTTTTTGGTCCTTAGTAAGAAATATTATTTTTTTTTTCAATTTGTTAAAATCTTGTGTTCTCTTTAAAAATGATGATAAATATATTATTTTTTATTGATAAAAATTTAAATTTGAAATTAATTTCAAACGGAGTAGGTAGCGAGACGAGGACTATGTTTTCTGTACCCTTTCCATTTTTCCGATTAGACGAGTAATTTCCGTCTCATTCGAGATTGGGCCCCACGAATATCGAGTTGAACAATTTTTTCCCATCCCTACATAAAATCTCCCTATTCATGGCGGGTGCAATTTCAATGTCAACCCAGCTGATTAAAAATCCTGTCTGTCTCTTCCTTTTCCAGTGTTATATCTCACACCCCAATCCATTCATCTCTCCTTTTCATACATCTTGCTGCTGTTTATATGTGAGCCTTAAAATAAGTTTTATAAAAGTATTTTTTTTCGAGAGACTGGGTGGTTAAATGGTAGATTTTTTATTTATTTATTTATTTTATTGAAAGAATATATGATTAAAAATAAATTTTTAAAAAAAATGAATTTTTATAAAAATGAGGCTCACACGTGCTCTTATTAGAAAATATTTTCGATTGCAGAATATCAAAACACAAGATGGGTAATTTTCAACGCAGTCAATCAGAATTCATCCCTTTTATCTCNTAACTAATTGTATAAAAAAAAAAAAAAATAACATTTAATAAAATAATTATTTATTTTATTTTTTTTTTAATTTTTTTTTTTTTAGATATTCATTTTTAACATCTTATTCTCATAATGAAATATTATACATGTAAACTCAAAATTTTTTCTTCATTTTTAACCACACATTATCCCAAAAAATCACAATTCAAAACTTCATTTACCAAAAAAATAGTTGTCAAACAGGAGCTTAGTATTCAATCCTATTCGACAACCAATAAAATGAGTGTTTTTATATTTTTTATTGAGAAAATGAGTTTTGAAATAATAATTTTTTTTTTAATAATCTATGATGGTCAAACAGGGGTTCATTATTGTCCTCTTTTTCATTCTTCTTATTATATGTTGCGTGTGTTTGAAAAATCTATGATTGTAGAGTATTTTATTGTGAGAATGTGTGATTGAAAATGAATTTGAAAAAAAAAATTATTTTAATGATTGTTAAATATGGACTCATTATCATCCTCTTTTTCTTTCTCTCATTATATGTTGTAGTGTGTTTGAGCCCCATTTTTAGAGAAATTTTTTTATAATAGTGATTTTTTGAAGAATATGTGGTTAAAAAGTATGAATTTTTTTTGAATTTATATGTAAAATTATTTTTTTGAAACAACTTGTGGTTAAAATGAGTTTGACAAAAACGAATTTTCTTAGAATAAGGCTCAAAAATGGACCAAATTAAATATTCTTTCACCCTAATATTAGGCCTTGCTTGGCACAAATTTTTTCAAAATTATCTTAGACACACATTTTACGAAATTCATAACTTTTCCCCCACTATAATATTTTCCAAAAAATATCATTTCGTATTTGAAAGAATTGATGCCTAACAAGTACTTTGTCAGATTTCTAATTGATGTTAGTCATCTGTTTGTAACAATATCTTAGAGAACTTGTACAAGCTTTAATAGCTGTCACACCTCTCTCCAAATGAGCACGTTTCCATGCCACACCAACCCACCCACCAATATCTACATTTTTTTAGTCCATGCTTTCTTTAGTCTCTTTTAATAAAATAGCTAAATAAAATTCACCTTATTCACGTGAAGAAAAGATGTTCGACTAATTCTAAAACTCATAAATTAAGTCGGGATAAATTTAATTTCTCACATTTCACCTCTTTCAAAATCAACTTTCATAACTGATATAGGATGGCATCAATAATGATCGACGATGGCCACAAGGTGAGAACTACTTGAAAGACACTCTACGTAGAGCCCCTCGTGTGACGCCGATTACCACTATGATGCCTTCTATATTCACATGGGCCATCTACCACTACAAGTTGCCTACCACCATGAGGCCTTCGACTACCATGATGTACTCTACGTTCACATGGCGTCGTCTACCACTACAAGTCGTCCACCACCACAAGGTTGTCGACTATACGAGGTACTCTACGTTCACATGGGCCGACTACCACTACAGAACGTCTACCGCTATGAGGTCAACACCGCACTTAACCTAAAAAATGGCCATGAATCGGACGGGAACCGCTCAACGGCAGTCATGAATACAACAAACCACTGAAGAAGTGGAGATCATCCATTTAGAATGTAGGGAAAATAGGAGGAGTTACGTGTGACACATGACACCAATAATCGCTAAATAGGTACGTTGCATTATAGGCCTATAAATACCCTTAAGGTGGGAAATGTATGGACTGAGGAACCCAAACTATTTGAATATCAATTACATTTCCCATTTTCCTAAACCATCTAATGATTCTTACGTCAAAGGTACAACGGGGAAATAAGCCCCAACCTCATTTTGCAGTCAGTGTTTGCCAGCAGTGGGAGACTTGTGAGTTATAGGGGTTGTGATTCCGCAGATTCCCTGACCTATGATAGACTTGGAGAGAAAGATAGAGAAGATGATGACCCAGAAGATAGATGATGCATTAACCAAAAGGAAGGACAGACGCAAGCAAATGGTTTTGGAGGAAGATCCTTTTGCACCTGAAATCATGGCAGTTCACTTACTGAAAGGCTTCAAACAATCGATGATAGAAACAAACGATGGAGTCACAGATCCGCTTGACTACTTGCGGACCTTCATTGATTTAATGAGGCTCTATGCAGCCCCGGATACAGTGATGTGCCGATAATTTTCCCCGACACTAAGGAGAGAGGCTAGAGATTGGGTGGCCACCTTGGTACCCCGGTCTATAAAGACTTTTGATGAGCTCTCAAGGAGTTTCGTAGCATAATTTATGAGAAGCTAGAGGAAACGAAAGAAAGCAATTGGATTGATGTAAGTGGTGCAGGATCAGGANAGAGTGCCATAGGAGTAATGCAAGTTGTACAAGAGAAAGACGAATCTTTGCAGGAGTACTGGCTATGTTTTTTCGGACGACACTTAGCATAAAGGACCTTCGAATGTCTACAGTGTTAATGAATGGGACATGGAACCAGGCCTTTAAGATGTCACTCTCCAAAAATCCCCAAGAATCGATGCATGACCTGTTGAAAAAGGGTGACAAGTATGTTGATGCAGAGAAAGTAGAGAATGTCACAAAAAATCTTAGAGGGGGATGGGAGGCAGAAAGTCACAAGCAAAAGTCAGGTGATGAGCGAAAACTCACTGATAAAGGCAAGTCGAGAAATGAGCGCATGAGAAAGGGATACGTTCTGAACCGGTCCATCAGTCAGAGGCGAGAAGATGTCTTACCCTTCACCATTTTAAATACTCCACGGGCAAAGTAATTGATGGAGATTTGGGATATGAAAGAGCACGATTGGCCGAGACCGATAGCAGCATCATCCAGCAAGAGAGATAAGAGATAGTATTGTCATTTCCATAAAGACCACGGGCACAACACAGAAGAGTGTATCCATTTGAAGGAGGAGATCGAGCACCTCTTGAAACGAAGTTTCCTGACTAAGTATGTGAGGAATGATCGAGGCAAGTAGAAGGTTGATGACCGCCCAGGGTCGGTGTAATAAATGTGATTAATAGAGGGATCACATTAAGGGGGGATTTGAACTCAGCTAGAAAGAGTTATGCACGCAGGGCTGAGGTCTACCCCATTCAGAAGAAGACAATGTTCAGTCAAAGCATCACTTTTAGTGAGGAAGATTTAATCGGCGTGGTAACCTCCCATGATGATGCATTGGTGATCGTCGACGACATAGCGGATTATAATGTCAAGAGGGTGCTAGTTGATGGCGGTAGCATAGCAAACGTTCTCACTTGGGAAGCATTTGTGGGATTGAGAATCTCTTTGGAAAAGTTGAAAACAGTATCCACCCCCTCTATGGATTTGGAGGGGCCACTGTAATACCAGAGCGAGCTATAGAACTTCCAGTGACATTAGGCACATAACCCGCAAGCATGGTGATCCTAACGAACATTTTGGTTGTCAAGACCCCCATAGCATATAATGCAATCTACGGTCGACCACTACTGAATACTGCTGGGGCTATTCCTTCCACTTACCACCAAGTGATGAAATCCCCAATCTGTAAGAAAGTGTTATGTTGATAGTATACGGACTAAGAGATCTTCACTAGTTATGATGTTGGACCTTGAGCCTCCAAGGGAGAGGATCGAGCTTCTCGATACTACAAAAAGAAATTTAGTGGCAGAAGGGTGTGAATTTAGTGTTGGGGTAGACTTGAAGCTAGAGGAAAGATAAGAATTGGTGATGTGTCTCTCTAGCAATTTGGAAGCTTTGCATGTGCCCGAGCGATATACAAGGTATTGATCCATCTGTTACACAACACCGTCTTCGTGTTTCACTAGGGGCTAAGTCAGTAAGACAGAAGAAAAAAAACCTTTCCCCGGAGTGGCAGGCTGTGGCGAAGGCTGAGAAACTACTGCAGACGGGGTTCATTAAGAAGGTGCAATATCCCGAATGGTTGGAAAATTTCGTTCTTATGAAAAAATCAAATGAAAAATGGCGTATGTGTGTAGATTACACTGGTCTGAATAAGGTGTGTCCGAAAGACTCATACCCGCTATCCAAAATAGATCACTTGGTGGATGCCACATCAGGTCACGAAAGGTTATGTTTTCTAGATGCTTTTTCTTGGTATCATCAGATCTCCATAGTCGAGTCGGACTAGAAGAAAACCTTTTTCATAATTGATGTTGGGACATACTGTTATACGGCTATGCCGTTCGGTTTGAAGAACGCCGGCGCAACTTATCAGAGAATGGTGACTAAGGTCTTCAGAGACCTTGTTGAGAGTGTAATTGAAGCATATGTAGATGAAATGGTCGTCAAGAATATGAAGGCCAACAACTATGTGGATGACTTAAAGAAAGTGTTCGACGTTGTTTGACAAATAGACTGAAATTCAATCTAGAGAAGTGTGTTTTTGGAATAGCAGGTGTAAATTTCTTGGGTTTTATGATAACACAGAGAGACAAAGAAGCAAACCCGGATCAAAATTCGAGCTATTCTAGAAATGAAGAGCCCTGAGAATAGGAAGGACGTCCAAAGGTTGAAAAGTCGGGTAGTGGTGTTGAATCGTTTCATGAGTCGAGCAGCAGATAAGTGATACCACTTATTCAAGGTGATTGGGGGTTTTACCAACTTCGAATGGTAGTCACTGTAGCAGCCAGTGGTCTTGACTAGGCCGTGCACACGGGATTTGCTGAGTTTATATTTAGCAGTATCAAAGCATGCAGTTGGTGCGGTGATGGTGAAGGAACTTTCAAAGGTGCATAAGTCGATTTATTACGTCAACCAAGTGTTGATGGGTGCAGAAACACGTTATAGCCTTACAGAGCAGTTGGTGTGTGCATTGATTGTGGCAGTCAGAAAGTTGAGGCCATATTTCCAGTCTCACACCGTACAAGTCATGACGGATCAGTCCGTCAAGCAGATCTTGCATCGACTTGAAACTTCGAGGATGATACTGAAGTGGGAGATTGAGTTGAGTGAATTTGACATCGAATGTAAGCCAAGAACGACCATTAAGGCGCAAGCATTGACAAATTTTATCGCAGAGTTTACTACTCCACCTAACTGCCCCTCGCAATTGGAAGCGGTTTGGAAAATCTTCATGGATGGATCCTCGCATGGCGAGGGGTTCGGAGCAGACATCATTATGATAAGCCGGAGTTTAAAGAGTTGGAGTATTCATTGCGTTTTGAGTTCTTGATAACGAATAACGACGCCTAATATGAGGCAGTTATCACGGGCATGAGCTTTGCGGCCAGACTTGGGGTGTCTTCAGTAAAATTTTATAGTGACTCTTAGTTGATTGTTGGACAAGTGACATGCGAATTCGAAGCAAGGGATGGAAAGATGGCAGCCTACCTGATGAAGGTTAGGGACCTGCAAAGAGGATTTGTAAGTTTCAAAATAACCAAGGTCCCTCGTAGAGATAATGAGCGGGCTGATGCCCTGTCTAAGTTGGCATCGGTAAATTCGAAGAACCTTCCTAGCACAGCAAATGTACAAGTCCTGCGACAGTTGAGCATTCAGCACATAGTCTATATCGGGCATAGAGCATGAGAAAAGCTGGTTGGACCCATTGATAGAATACCTTATGGAGAATAGATTGCTAGAGGATGTATCCGAGGCGAGAAGACTAAAAGTTTGGGTAGTCTCGTTCACAATAATCGATGGGCAGTTTTACAAACGAGAATTCACCATGCCATACTTGAATTGCTTGTGTTCAACCGAGGCCCATTAGGTGTTACTCAAGATACATGCGAGAATTTGTAGCAATCATCAAATGACGATTGCCCTGCCTTCAAAGCTCTGAGATGGGCTGGCCTACGATGAAAGATGATGCCAAGGAGTTGGTAAGAAAGTGTGATGCATGTCAGCGTTATGGAAATTTGATTCACGTTCCCGCCAAGCAACAATCAGCCATTTTCGTGGTACCCCCATTCTTCTAGTGAGGGATGGGTATTTTGAGGCCTTTGCCTATAGCCAAAGGGCGTAGAAGATTCTTGTTGGTAGCTATTGATTATTTCACAAAGTGGATCGAGGCGAGTCCTTTGGCTACTATCAGAATGACAAAAGTACAGAGCTTCATTTGGAAGAATTTTATATGCAGATTTGGCATATCAAGAGTCCTCGTCACTGATAATGATAGGCAGCTTGACAATTACAGCTTCAAGGCCTTCTGTTTAAGTTATTACATAAATCACAGACTCACTTCTATTGCTCACCCTCAATCTAATGGGCAGGCAGAAGTAACCGATCAAGCAATCTTATGGGATTTGAAGACGAAACTGGAGAAGGAGAATGGGCTTTGGGCAGATAAATTACCTAATATATTGTGGTTGTATCACACAACCTCGCAGAATCATCAGGAGAAACGCCCTTTAAGTTATCCTTCAGAATAAAGGTCGTTGTTCCCGTAGAAATCCTAAACGAGACTGGCAGGATAAAGTCAAGCAGCATGATATCTCAACCGCCATGCGGAGTTCGACCTACTTGACGGGGTGAGGGAGAGCAGATATGAGGATGACAGCTTATAAGAAGAGAGCTGCTGGATACTTTAATCAAAGGGTAAAACCAAGAGTTTCTCAGCAATGGGATCTTGTACTAAGGGGCAATAGTGGGGTACCCTTCATCAAAGCTTGAGCCAAATTGGAAAGGACCATACGAGGTGATTCACAACCTTGGAAAGGGAGCTTATAGCATAAAAGACTTGAAAGGAAAACTATTAGGCAGGCCGTGGAACGCCGAACATCTGAAGAAGTATTATTAGAAGACCAACATGCTGGGATTTTGAAATCACATTATGCTTTTTTGTAAATACTATAGCTAGAATGTTCAACTGGTTTTTGTAATGTAATACGTGTTACGGCACACTCTATTGAAATTATTTAATGAGAAGCCCAAATGAAGGCATATGATGAGGATGCTAAGGAAGGGCGAGCCTAGCTGGAACGTCCATGTGCGCCTAGTGAGTCCCCAAATCTAGGCAAGTTAAATTTTATTACGAGATCTTGATTTGTGATTGGTTGGAATGAAGGCTACGAATGTCATTTAATGCATCGAAATCGTTCAACACATAGCAGTGAGCAACAAGGCCAAGAAATTGGTTTGCTCAAAATCGCTCTAAGGGTTGTGGTGAGTTTACGAAACCAGATAGTGGTTAAAGCTCAAAAACACCAGACCATAGACTCTATTGTTCGAAGATCGCTTGACACATGGCGATGAGCAACAAAGCTAAGAAGTTGGTTAGCTCAAAATTGTTCTGCGAGCTGGTGGTGAGCTTTTAAAACCAGAAAATAGTTAAAGCTTGAAATCACCAGACCCTATACTCTACTATTAGAAGATTGATCGACATATAGTGGTGAGCAACAAAGCCAAAAAGTTGGCTAGCTTAAAATCGCTTCGCAAGCTGGTGGTGAGTTTTTAAAACCAAAAAAGGTAAAAGCTTAAAATCACCAGACCCCACATTCAACAGTCCAAGATCGCTTGACATACAATGACAAGCAATAAAAAAAGGCGGTCAGATAACTCAAAATTGCTCCAAGGTCCGAAAAAGAACCTTCAAAACCAGAATTTGGCTAAGGCCTGAAATCATGCTTTACATTTGACACAACACAAGGGGCTAGGTGGAAGCAACAAAACTCATAAAATGTAACAACCACGGTTGTGTTCAATGATCATAGTAGGGAGCCTTTAAAGCTATAAATTAGTTGAGGCCCTAAATCGCTAGACCATGCACTTTAAAGTTTGACAAAGGAAAGAGATGCCAAAAAACCAGTTAAAAATTGACAAATGAAATATGAAAAGTAAAAATATAATCCGAGTTTAACGCCATTGCGAGCGGGTCGATTGCGTGACGTTCAACCTATGCAAGCAGAACTAGGTGCCCACCTGTTGACTGCTAACTACGACGAACGAATATGAGGAGTCGTGCAAAGACGGGTAAATTAACTCTCACACATCAGTAAGTGACACATACAACAAGATAGATATAAAAAAGGGAAAGGCTAAACGACAACAATATTCAATAAGCAGGCGTCCATACCCAAAATAAAGTGAGATTGTCTGTCTACATCTTGGACCAGGAAAAATCACTAAGTAATCAAATGATAAAAAGTGACTAAAAGTAGAATGTGCTAAAAGGTCTACAACAAGAAGCTATGTCAACTCGAATGCAAAGTCCCTTCGTTCCCGCCTCGCGATGTACGCCCGAATGTCTTGGATTGAGGGGCTCTGCTTTCTTTCCCTTTGCGCTGTGCCAAAAACCATCAAAGCCCGAGGGATCAATAGTAGGGTGCTCAGAAGATATCCACTCCTTGGTTAATTTAATGGACGTCGCCGTCGTCTCTCCTCGTACTAATGCAAAGCCTTAACAAAATCATATGACATTTGTATCGCTCTACAGGTGCATCTAGATCCTTAGCATACTCCACAGAGGCCCTATATCGCTCCACCGCCTCCTCGGGAACTCGAGCCAAAACAGAGCGCATATTATCTATCTCTGTCTCTTACTCACAAGCTCGGGACTCTAAAGCCTCGAGAGACTTCTTTAAAGAAGAGACTTTTTTGTAGTGATGAGATTCCTTTTTCTTTTCTTAGCATATAACCCCACTAGTCTTGGTGACTTTGATACCTATTATACTATCCACTTGACCAATATCTTTCATTTAAATGTGGAAAATATAAACATTTTTGTTTCTTTTATACCTTGTATTTGATTGTTCACAATCAAATGTCATTCAAGTATAAACAAATGAGCACAACATGATTATCATAGACTTTTGAATATAAGCATTTATCAAACACTATTATGCTCAAATTCAAAAAGATATTATTGTTAAGTCAAACTTTTTGTGCCATTTCTTTGGTGCTTGTTTTAATCCATATAAGGATTTTATTAGCTTACATAATTTACTCTTTCGGGTAGAACAAATTATTCCGATTGTTCCATATAGACCTCCTCATAGAGATCCTCATTTAAGACTGCAAATCATAGATTGAAGATAAAGCAAATATAATCCTAATTGATGTTATTCGTGAAACTGATACATATATGTCAAAATAATATATTCCTTCTTTTTGTCAATATCCTTTAGTCACTAACCTTGTTGTAAAGGTATTAAGAGTACCATCCGCATTGTACTTTTTTCTAAATACCCATTTGCAGCCTATAGGTCTTGATCCAGGTGGTAAATCGACTAATTTCCAAGTGTTGTTTGGCATTGTTGAATCAATTTCATTATTTACAACATCCTTCCAAAATGTGCTATCTCTAGATGACATTGCTCCTGATAAGTTTTAGGATCGGTTTCCACTTTAAGAACATACGAAGTAGCTCTTGTGACACTCTTCTCATTTCCCTCAACTAAATAGAAAAAAATAAGTTGAGAGTCTAACTCATCCGATCCTAGCACTTTCTCTTTTGCTTCTGCAAAATTCACCTGTTTCAACATCTTCGGAAGGTTTTTTTACTTGTGATCTTATAGGGCTAGAAATATCCACTTGAGATTCCCTTAGAGAATTATTATCTAAAGATAACATATTTTTAAAGAACTCTACTTCACGGCATTCAGCAATAACATTGGTTTCCAAGTTTAATAAACGATATGCCTTACTATTTTGGGCATATCCTACAAAATCGCATTTGATCCCTATAGGACTCAACTTAATCCTTTTAGGATCCATGTTCTTACTATAAGTAAGACACCCACACACTTTGAAATAATCAATGTTCGATTTTCTCCCTTTCCACAATTCATATGGAGAAATCTTAAATCTTTTAGAAGGAATCCTATTAACTATGTGACATGCACTTAATAAAGTTTCATCCCATAATTTACATGGCAGCTTAGCATTTATCATTTCGGCTAGTGTCCTATTCTTTCTCTCAGTTAAACCATTATGTTCGAGTGTTGTAGGTGTACTACATTGATGTATTATGTCATGTTGTTCACAAAAATAATAATAATAATAATAATTAAATTCACTGGAGAAATATTCATCTCCTTTATCACTTTGGAGAATGTTAATCTTTCTATTGAATTGATTTTCTACTTCAACTTTGTATAGCTTAAACATGTTAAAGACTTTATCGTTATATTTCATCAAATAGATCTAACAAAACCTAGAATGATCATCTATGAATGTTATGAAATATCTATTACCTTCTCTAGTTAACATTTCATTTAATTCACATATATCGGAATTAATTAAGTCTAGCAAATTAGATTTCCTTTCAACACTATGAAAATGTTTCATAATCATTTTAGACTTAGCACACAATTCACATTTATTATATCATGTGTTTTCAAATGAAATCATTCTGGTTTTAATCATTCTTTTTAAAGTAGAAAAGTCAACATGTCCTATCATACCTAAAGAAATATACTTAACAACATAATTTATTCTTGTAGTTTTATTAAAATTATTGTCAATATTATAAAGTTTGACCATTCCTTTAATAGAATAGTCTTTTCCAACAAATACACCATTCTAGCAAAGTAGAAGTTTACCCGACTCATATGTTGACTTTATTCCCCTTTTCCCCAAAAAAATAACCACTTACTAGATTTCTATTCATATCCAGTGCATGCAATACATTTATTAATGTGATCTTCTTGCCGGATGTAAATTGCAAGTCAATACTTCTTTTGCTAACAACATTTTATTGAACTTCATTCTCCATTTGAATGTGTTCGTCAGCCACTTCTTGATAGATTTTGAAAAGGGATCTATCATAGCACACATGTATGGTGGCACAAGTATCATACCACCATTCTTAAACATTTCCTTTGATCGGATTTACAATACTCACGGTGGCAACAATGTTGTCAATGGAGTTCACTTTGTTTTCTAGCATTGGTTGTTTGCGATGTCTACAATCTCGAGCATAATGTCCGAGTTTACCACACACATAACAAAAAAATTTAAATTCTTCTTGTTCTTGTTATCTTTGTTGGTATTTGTCGATTTTCTCTTTTTTTGAATTCTTGTTGTATTTATTTGGTTGATCAATGGCATGGGATTTGGAAGTGCCCTTATGAGAATGTTTATTTCAATCTTGTGCTCTTGACTCTTCCTTAATTTGAAGATATTTTTGAATTTCTTCCAAAAAATAATCTTGGGAGTTGTGAAAGTTTTTCTTCTTATAATTTTTCCTGAAGATGTTAATTTCGCAATGATTACACCAACTTGGAAAGTTTTGAAAAGATCTATTTTCATGGCTTTCATTTTATTGACAATGATTTGCAACTCATGGACTTGTCCTAACAAAGGAAGTTATCCAAAAACTTAAAATCAAAGTACTTAGAAATAAGAAACTAGCCTTCCTCCTCGGCCTTGTAGTTAGTTTCCAATGATTCACATATCTCATTTGCCAATGTATTATTTATGTAGAGATCATAGAGGCAATCAGAGAGAGCGTTCAGAATGTGCCCTCTACATATCAATTCATCTTCTTCTCTTCCGCCCTTGTTTCATCGGTGTCATTTGGGGTTGGTTCCAGCAATGGCCCCCAGTTTTGATCCAAAATATAAAACATCATTAAGGTTGTAAGAAGAAACTTCAACTTGTCTTTCCATCTTGTAATGTTCGACCCATCGATTCTGTGAAGCCTTACAAGGACTTGACTCATCATCTTTATCGTAGCCATGGTTGTTTCATTCTCCATGTTGAATATCATTCTTCATCAACTTTGTTCAACAAATTTGATGAATAACGAAAATAAAACCAGTAACAAGAAATCTACAAATGGAAGGTTTGGACACGATTAAGAATTGCTGTACTCAAACAATATTTGTTCTCATCGAGATAAGTGCTTGAAGGCTTCAATAGCAAATAGTTTGTAGGAGTAAACAAACCTTAATCTATGTATGAATCAAGCAATCAAAACTTGGAAAAGGAACTTTGAAGAACAATATAAAAAACTAGGTTTGATCTTTGATTTTAGATGTTGATGAATGAGTTTGATGTTTGTGATATATTTTCAATTATGAACACCACTTATAGATATAGAATTACAATCACCATATACAAAATGTGCAAAAATCAAGCCAAGATGGTGTAAAACACTTCAAAATGATACTAGAATTCAAAACTCCAATGGACAAATTTTATTGTACTAGGAAACTGGGCGCCCGCCCAATTCAACAAAATGGCCCTTGTAATTGCAACATGCGGCCGCCTAGGCCAATTTTCGGCCATGACTGTTTTTGTTTTCCTCTTGTTTTTGCTTGTTTTCTCTTGGTTAATCATTTCCATCACTTACAAAATCACTCATTGTTATTTTGAACAATATCCCTTGAATTGGGTTATTGACAGGGTGGGCGATAGGTGCTGCGTGGCAACACTAGTTTGGGTATTTGTTTTTTCAAACTGTCCAATCACAAATCGACACGTGTCCTTCCTATTTTTTAACATTGAACTTGTTTACTTAACTCATTTTATAACACCACATAGAACACATCACTAAGTGACAATATTTTTCGTGCCAACTACAACAGTGATCTACAAATTAATTCAAGGATAACTCTACTTGTACATAATTTGAGTTATATAATGCTGTCCATACATTCATATGGGTGGGGTGCTCTCGAATATTTTAAGGACCTTGTATAAGGACTTGGTCACCACGTCACTCACACCCACCCGCCACCCCACTCCCAAATTTCTACATTTGTTCGAGTCTTTGTTTTATTACGCTTTCTTGAATTCTCCATCGATTTCCCTCAATTGTACTATTCTATTGTCTAAAAAGTAGGGTCTTCTGCATAATTTCTCGTTTACCAGTTGCAGAAAAGTGGTTATTCTTATTCAATCAACGATTGATAGTTGCACCATGCAATAGTGAAACTCGCATTCCGTTGCTGCATTTTTTTTTCTGTTTTCTTCTCATTGAAAGCTATTGCAATTTGCAAGAATTTTGTTTGAGCTTTCGTATAATTTAAGGTTGGACCCTGAAACCCGATTACAGAATTCTTAACTCGGATTCTGAACATAGGATCTTCGATTGATTTAAACTAGAAAAGTTGAGTTTTTTGTACTTGAGAAATTCCAATAAAATGCCTCCAACATATTTCCCTCTGAGATGGGAAAGTACCGGCGACCAATGGTGGTTTGCTTCCCCTATTGATTGGGCCGCCGCCAATGGGCACTACGATTTAGTCCGGGAACTCCTCCGCCTCGATGGCAACCACCTCATTCAGCTGACTTCTCTGCGGCGGATCCGCCGCCTCGAGACTGTATGGGATGACGAAGAACAATTCGACGATGTCGCCAAATGCCGCTCGCAGGTTACGTTTACCATCTCTTCTGTCTAAAAGCATAAGATGCACATTTTTTTCATAACTAGGTGGCGCGAGACTTGAATCTGAGCCTTTTGCCGGGACTTGGTACCTTGGTAATTAATTTAAATTTTATCTTCAACAGGTTGCAAAAAAACTGCTTTCTGAGTGTGAAAGCAAGAAAGGGAAAAACTCTCTAATTGGTGCCGGATATGGAGGGTGGCTTCTGTACACCGCCGCCTCCGCCGGAGACTCGGGTTTTGTTCAAGAATTGCTCGAAAGAGACCCTCTTCTGGTATTTGGAGAGGCAGAATATGGGGTCACTGATATATTATATGCTGCTGCGAGGAGCAAGAATTTGGAACTTTTTAAGATTGTTTTCGATTTTGCTTCCTCGCCGAGGTTTTCGACGGGTAATGTTAATCATCCCATGTAAAAGCCTTAGCACCTAGTTCCTAACCTGTACGCCTCACCTGTACGCTGGATATTTTCAGTTTTCCATCAAAACACATGCACAATTTTAATAAATGGGTACAGCTAGACTTTAACCGAGGTTTTGCCTACATGTATTTATTAAGATTTGGGGATTTTATCCCTTGATGCCTCCTCAAGATGGTGGCTAAACGAGCCGATCAATTCTGACATTTTTGTGCTCGTTTTTTGAGTTTTAATAGAGTGAAATTGTTCGTTGAAGTTTAAAGGGATTTGATACCATATTAAGAATCGATTTTCATCTTAAAATGTCAACCTTATTAAGAGCAATCCAAACCCTTGTAAATTGGTCTCTGTTTTCATCTTTTTCTATGTGGAATTTTATTTATTTGACATTATTCACTTAAATTTTGTGTTCCTCAGGCAATGGTAGAGAAATTGAGCAGCAAAATGAGGAGATTCCTTCTGGTTATAAGTGGGAGATGATGAATAGAGCCCTTCATGCTGCTGCAAGAGGAGGAAATCTGAAATTATTGAAGGAGCTTCTTGGGGAATGCTCTGATGATTTATTGGCTTATAGAGATATACAGGGAGCCACTCTGTTACATGCAGCCGCTGCTAGGGGTCAGGTTGAGGTAAGAACCTGATCATCATCTACATATGCATGAGAGTCTTAATTTCTTCGAAAACTGTTTTATTTTGGGGATTATTTGTGTTAACTTCCTCTGTTGGACTTCCTATCCCATAAATTAGGATAGATCTTTGCAGTAAGGTTCATGGGTTTGTGGGGGCGATTAGCGATATTAGGGAGGATGACTCTCTTTTTTTTTTTTACTTGGGATATTGTATATTCTTAATAATTTTCCTATATAAATTATTTTAGGGGTTTCAGTTTTGGGCATGATACTACCTTGTAATCTTTGGAAATCTGTATTGCAAAGTGAATGTTGATCTCACATCTCATATTGAGGGTGAACCATGTAAATCTCTTCCGTGTGAGTGTTATTATTATTATTATTGTTATTTGGCCTAATCCATAACATCATCTTCTATATTGCTTTTGGGGTCCTTGGCCAAACGAGTATTTTATAGAGGTTAATTACTGGCTGATGTGATAGAAATCGTGAGATGGAAAAAAGGATCATTGTAGTTTCCAAAGATTTTGTAAATTTGATTATATGGTGTAATGATCTACGTAGAACAGGGCTAAAGACTTAGTTGCTTTGTGTGGCAACGAAGGATTCATGTAGTGGACCCCATATTTATTTATTGAGAATAAAGGCTCAGCTTCTTGTTGTTGTTGACTAGGCGTTGCAATGATCAAGTGCGTCTGTCCTGATTACCTATTGTTGCTCAACTATTATATTCATCTTGTCATCTTATCCATTGATTTCAAGATGTTCGAATTTAACCCCATTGAAAAGTTCATGTACTAAAGCAAAATGGGAAAAACTTCACCGCTCTAAACCTTTCTGCATATAAATTTCAATGTTTAGCAGATTAGCAATAAACCAAATGAAATGGGAAAGAATTTTATGTTGCCTGTCCTGAATTTTTTGGGAACAAGTCTTATTTTATTTCCATTTATATTTTATTTATTTCAGCTGCTTGCATTAGTCCTTCACAGCCAATCTGCTTATGAATGCAGCTAGTCAAAGATCTTATAGCATCTTTCGATATTATCAGCTCCGTCGACAATCAGGGCAACACAGCATTGCACGTGGCTGCTCACAGAGGCCAATTGGCAGTTGTTGAGGCTTTAATTCTTGCATCACCCTCGGCAATTAATTGTAGAAACAATGCTGGAGAAACATTTCTGCACACAGTTGTAACTGGATTTCAAACTCCTGGTTTTCGGAGAATGGATCATCAAATTGAGCTCATGAAGCAATTAGTACATGGAAAGATCTTCAACATAGAAGAAATCATCAATTCCCAAAATAATGATGGTAGAACTGCTCTTCATCTGGCCATAATAGGAAACATACATTCTGATCTAGTGGAATTACTTATGACTGTTCGGGGAATCAATGTCAATATACGTGATAGGGATGGTACAACTCCACTTGATATTCTCAGACAACAGCCACGTTCTTCATCATCCGAAACTCTAACCCGACAATTGATTTCAGCCGGTGGGATCTTCAGTTTTCAGGACCTTTCAGCAAGGAAAGTTATTGCATCCCATGTAAAGAGGCAAAGTATAGGAAACAGTCCCGGCACGTCTTTCAGAATCTCGGACACGGAAATATTTTTGTACACAGGAGTTGGGGACGCATCAGACGGCAGTTGCAGTGCAGGAATGAGCACCTGCTCAAATGAACCAAATCAACACGAGTCGAGAATTGGGAACCAGAATACTGGAAAAATTAATAAGCCGGTATCCGGAAATTATGCTGGAGAACGGTTGAAACGCCTCCTCCATTGGCCAAAGATGAAAAGCAGAACTAAGGAGAGGCTCAAGAAATTGGTTGGAGTAACTTCTGTAAACATTTCAGATGAAGTTCCGATCCCTCTTCGGCAAAGATTCTCGAAGCCCTCGTCACTTGTTAACAACAAACGAGCACTATCTGTCAGGAGTAACCAACCAAGCCCGGCAAAAAAGAAATTAGCCTCAGGGTTAATGCATGGTGTTATGCAGTCGATACCACATACTTCCATTCCTCGCAAATCACGTTCCAGTTCATTTTCAAAATTATCGCTATCTTCGCATAGTTCACTGGATGCACAAAGAGGTACTCAAATTGAGAATGAGATTGCAGGAATTTCCTGCTCTAATCAAATGAATGATCACGTGACAAATAATTCAGTTCCTAAAGTAGGTTTGGTCAACAAAAGGTTGATGAACCAATACTTGTGCTTTGGTGGTTCCAGGCAACCCGTGGAGGCCCCTTCCAGTGGAGCACAACCGTACGATGTTTATGAACGGTCAGTTCTATCAATGGCTTGATTATCTAAGGCATGAAGGCTGGATCATGGAATGATTTTGTAAATATTTGAAGATAGCTTGGATCCATGAACCTCAGTAGGTTATTTATATCTTTTGATGATTATTCTCTTTAGAAATATGCTTTACTAATGTAGCCTTGAGCTTAAATGCTTGTTGCTTTCTGAAAGTTTTCATACTATGTTTAGGCTATTATCCTTGAAATTGTATAATTTCAAAGGACGAGAGTAGATGTCAGAAATCTAGTATTATTGGTGTGGATCGTCTATCTGAATATGCTTTGACATTAGTTAGAGTTGAATTCAACGGACGATATTAAAATACTTATGGGGTGAGATTGACGAGTTTCAGTCTTGCCAATGAGGGTACTAGGGATAACTTTTCGTCTGTGTGTGCATGTGTGCTAGGACTTGTTATATCATGTATACAGTGCAAAAGACTGACTGGCGTGGTGAAATTGTTGTACTCCTTGATGGAGTGTGATCCTTGCCAGTGTGAACAAGGCAAATTGTTTAACAAAGCTTTTTGAGATTTGTGTGATTAAAAAATAAATAAAAATTGTAAATCCAGTGAAATATGTGATTAAAATGAAAGTGTAACAAAGTTATAATCTAAAAAAAGCTTTATCAAATATGAGCTAAAGCTCAATTTATCCATAGTTGATTTTTGAATTGGACAACTTTTCTAACTTCCTTTATTGAATAGCGCATTTTTTACTTTTATGTTTTGTGTGGTGGCATGCCTGTCTAACTTTTCTTGTCTTTTTTCTTCTTTCTTTGTAGAACGACTCAACAAATTTATATAGACCAATGGATCACGACAAAATGTGAGAAGATTGAGGGTGTTGTGAGATCACTTGAATTTACTTGAAACTAGATGGTTATGTTATATTCCAACTGTTGTGTTTTGATACCAATAAATTCGGACAATGAAGTAAAATCGATGTTGGATAAATTATATCGGCACCTTAGTGAGGCTCAACCCGGAAACAACTTGGGGCCACTAGAAGCAACTTAATTGAGTTAATGTTGCTCGTGGCCCAACACTTATGGATGGTCCAAGTTATTGGGTTGGATGGTGATTTCATTAGCCCATTCCTATTGGAGAGCTTTGGTCTTTGTTGGTGGCCCAATTAAT